>APFE030760370.1:17708-99932 GCA_000404065.3 Pinus taeda | reverse complement strand
GGTCTTCCAAAGAGTTGGCATTCCTATCAGGACTCTGTCAATGGTCGGGAGAAATTGCCAGGATGGGAGAGACTTTGGTTGGATCTTGTGCAAGAGGAGATTAGGCGGAATACCAGGGACGGATCTTCATCAAAGGCATATGATGAAGAAAATTTCACTTTGGCTGCTAAAGCAAAGAAGGGGAAGAACAAGAAAGCTTCTCATTCTAGTGCGAAAGGCAAGAAGCAGGACATGTCCAAGGTGAAGTGCTTTCACTGTCACCAGCACGGACACTATGCCACAAATTGTCTACAGAAGAAGAAAAATAAGCAAGCTGCTGGATTTGTAGGGGGGGGGCCTTAGCCTCGCAGTTTGAGCTGGATTTTTCACTGATCGCATGCTTGGTATCAAGTGTGATGGGATCGATGTGGTTCTTGGATAGTGTTGCGTCTTTTCACATGACAGGAGATTGAGATTTGTTTTCTGATCTGAATGAGAAAGATACTGGAGTGCACATCGAGATGGGCGATGATGGTAGATACAGTGCGACTGGTATTGGTACCATTTCCTTTGAGAGGGAGTCTAGTAAACCCTTCGTATTGAAGGAAGTGATGCATGTTCCAGGATTGAAGAAGAATCTTATCTCTATGGTGATGTTAGAAGACAAGGGATATGATGTTGTTTTTAGCAAGGGAAAGCCTTTCATGCACAGTAACGCAACTGGAGAAACCTGTAAGATAGGGGTTCGAGTCAACAACCTTTATTAGTTGCATGTAGATGGATGTGCAACAATGGCATTCAAGGCAGAAGGAGTGGTGAGCCGGGATGATGGCGAGCTGTGGCACTGAAGATTGGGCCACCTTCACTATGGAGCCTTGAAGATATTGCAACAGATTTCTATTGGGCTTCTTAAAGGCACTCTTGTGCAGTCAGATCAGTGCAAGGGGTGTATTTTGGGAAAATTTGTGAAATTCATCTCTGGCTAGTTCAAGGACTTCTGTAGTGCAGAAGGGATTCAAAGAGAGCTCATAGCTCCCCATAACCCACAACAGAATGGGGTTGCTGAGCGGAAGAACAGAACGACCGTGGGTGCTGCACGGGTGATGTTGCATGATCAGAGCCTACCCCTTCACTTGTGGGCGGAGGCATGCAATACTGCAGTATATGTGCAGAACCGTTGTCCTCATAGGATACTTGGCATGAGTACACCTGAGGAGGCTTATTCTGGTAAGAGGCCTGATATTTCCCATTTGAGGATTTTTGGTTCTCTTGTTTACATGCATGTAACGAAGGATGCCAGGAAGAAGTTGGAGCCGACCGCAGAGGTTGGAATATTTGTGGGGTACACTGATACGCCCCATAACTAATGTGTGTATTTTCCAGACGGTCGCAAGACTGTTGTGCGACGGGATATAAAATTTCAGGAGGAGAAAGCCATGAAGTGTTCGCTTGAGAGGGAGCCACACTTGCATGCAGATGAAGAGCTATTAGTTCCTAAGGATGAGCTTCAGGACGTGGATCAGCCACAAAAGGAAGTTCATGGAGTGGAAGAGACCACTCATGCAGCGCCAACCATCAGATGGCGAAAGCACACTACAGAAGCTGAGCGATTGGCTCAAGATGCAGAGAAGGTTGTAGGACCACCTACAACAGAGTGCAGGCAGTGATAGTCACCGAATCAGTACACTGGATACATGGCTCTTGTGAGAAAATGTGTCGTGACGGAGCCATCCTCTTTTGAGGAAGTTGTGGAGGAACCTGCATGGGTAGACGCCATGGTGGAAGAGTATGATTCGATTGTCAGAAACAGTGCATGGGAGATTGTCTCAAGACCGGAGGGGAAACCAGTGGTGGGTTCGAGATGGATCTACAAAGTGAAGCAGGCAGCTGATGGGAGTGTGGAGAAGTACAAGGCAAGATTTGTTGCCCGAGGCTTCTCACAGATAGAGGGGATCGATTATGAGGAGACATTTGCACCTGTCGCAAGGTATTCTTCCATACGGACGATTCTTGCTCTCTCAGCGCAAATGGGATGGCACATCCATCAGATGGATGTGAAGAATGCGTTCCTCAATGGAGTCATTGAGGAGGAGGTGTACATAAAGCAACCCGAAGGCTTCGAGTCTTCAGCAGCGAGTCACATGTGTGCAGGCTCAAGAGAGAGCTGTATGGGTTGAAACAAGCACCACGTGCTTGGTACACACGAATAGACAGCTATTTCACAGGACTTGGATTCTCCAAGAGCGAGGCAGATCCTAATCTATACCAGATTGTGGTGGAGGGTAAGTTGCTTATCATTGTACTGTATGTTGATGATTTGATTCTAACGGGTGATGAGCTGTTGATACTGTCATGCAAGAAGGATCTTGCTACAGAGTTTGAGATGAAGGACTTGGGCCTCCTTCACTATTTCCTAGGATTGGAAATATGGCAGCGCAGTGGTGGGCTGTTTGTTTCTCAGGGCAAGTATGCTCGGGAGATACTGGAGAAGTTCAACATGCATGGCTGCAAGCCTGTTGATACTCCTCTTCCTGGAGGTTGGAGGAAGGAGGATGCCACTTCGGCAGAGGTAGTGGATGCCACTGTTTATCGACAGTTGGTGGGGTCGCTTATGTATCTGGTCAATACACGACCCGATATATGCTATGTTGTTAACCAGCTTTCACAAGTTGTGGTTAAGCCTACCAAGCTCTTCTAGAAGGCGGGCAAGCATGTATTTCATTATATCAGAGGCACATCGAGATATGGATTGTGGTACAGACAGGAGGATGAGGTGAAGCTATGTCGCTTCACGGATGCAGATTGGGCAGGGAGCCCAACAGACAGAAAGAGCACATCCGGAGGGATCTTCAGTATCGAATTGACAACAGTTTCTTGGTACAGCAAGAAGCAGAGATCCGTGGCACTGAGTTCCGCGGAGGCCGAGTATATGGCAGCAAGTTTGGCTGCATGCGAGGCTATATGGATGAGGAAGATCCTGGTCGGGTTGTTCGGGTCTCATTTGGATCCTATTGTGATTTACTGTGATAACCAGAGTTGCATTAAACTCTCGGCAAATCCTGTATTTCATGATAGATCCAAACACATCGACATCAGGTACCATCATATCAAAGATTGTGTGCAGCGGAGAATCATGTTACTTTCATATATTCCCACGAAGGATCAGGATGCTGATATCTTGATGAAGGCGCTCACCAGGAGCAAATTCGAGTACCACCGAGATAGGATAGGGGTTTCTGATAATCCATATCTTGTTGAGAGGGAGTGTTGAGATTGCAACAAGATGATGGAGCTTAGTGGAAAGAAGTCGCCTTCACTAAGTGGGCCCGCAGGCTATTTTTGGCGCAAGTCTATTTTTAGACTATGTCTATTTTTAGACATATGGATCATGGTCTATGAGTTGCAGGGTGCTGTTTATGGATGATTGGTCATGTTGGTAAAAAGAGATGGACTTCTATTTTTAGACAACATCAGAGGTACTGTCAGTCTAAATATAGAACAGTCGAATATTATTAGCCCTTAATAATATTTGGACTATAAACATTATCTTATTCTCTTGGAGCACTTCAGTTCGAGCTACGGATGTGGCACATGCAACTACCAGAAGGAAATACGCGGTTCCTATGGGTTAATTGAGCTATTGCATGGAGGACTTCAGTTAGGACTTCAGTGATTGAGTTCTGTGGAGTTGGATCAGGAGTTGATGGAGTTGTGTTCAGTTTGACTCAGTTGAACTAGTTGTATTTAGTCTAACTAACAAATACACTAGTGATGAGTGGTGTGAATTAATTATTAATTAATTCACTAATTATTAAATCATAAATCAACTGAAGAATACATCGGTTAACTCAGTGCATGGATAGTTCAGTGGAGACAAGTGTTAGAGGTGAGTAAAAGGGCAAGACAGCTGTCAGTTGTGACTATAGTTGTGCATGTGATTTGCACAATCAGTGGGATTGAGTTGCCAATGAGGATTGCGTAGTGTTACACAAGGGAAACACATGAATGGATCAACCATTCTCAGTGTTCTCTATGCAGGATTGCGCAGTGGAGGCAGGCAAGCAGTGGAGGTGATTTGAGCCAGCGATTGTTTCAGATCTATGTTGTATTGTGTGTAGTAGTGGAGCTAGTATTGTACTGTGTACTGTTACATGATCTCAATCAATATAATACAAAGATAGTTTGGGGTTTTTAGCGAGATGCTTTCCCCGTGAAAAATACTGTGTTATGTGCGATTGATGCTTCAATGTGCACATGTGTATGTTTCTAAATACTGCTAAATTGATGATCAACGTAGATGAGATTATGTATTATGCATGTATTCCGCAATAGTGTATAATCAGGATAATCTCAGTTCAATAAGTGTCATATTACTCATAAAATTTCTACAGATACGACAATTTGGAGAGTCATATCTTGTTACAACAATATACTAATTCTAAATGTCTCCATTAAATAATTAAATATTCTAGAATAATATCTATTGATTTAATATTTTAAATTAATAATTATTTTATTCCAACTTTATAACCTATGATAATATTTTATTTTTGGATCATCTAACATTAATCAAAGATTACATTGTCATATCCAATAATCAATGCAACCATGAATCACTTCATGCCTTCACATCCAATCAAAAAATATAGTGCACACTAGATTTACATGCTCTCCTTTATGCACATGATCCCAGTCGCTTAAATGTAGTCAAATGTGTGGCAATACTCTAGTTCAGTGTCGCCATATTTACAAGACATGTAAAATGTGAGTTGCACGAATACTAACAGCAATGCAAACTTATATTAATTAACATGTCGTATCCAATGCAAAGTAAATTAGATGAAATGTTTGTTTGGTAAGTATTTGTAGTGCATCTAATGATATAGTCAAACTTGTGGGCCACTAAATAGCCTTGGTAAAGTCCAAGTAAGAATAGGATCCTCAGCTTCAACACTGCATAGGCCGCATAGATTATACTGCTCAAAGATCAAGGCCTAAAACGAAATCTTGCTTCAAGAATATGTTTCTCTAGATCAAAATTGTATTATTTAATACAATGAAAATCCTACCTGCAAAAGAACTCTAGCGAAACCTTAAACCATAATCGAAGATGAAAATATTGAGTTGAAATGAATGTCCAAAACAAAACAAAGGAACCTTCAGAATCTGGCCACTCGTTCGATCACTTTGTTCTCTATAGGGCCAAAATGCATTTCAAACTCACTTATTTTTATGTGCGTTCAATCATTAACTTTGGAGAGCAAGACTAGTTCTTTTATATAGACAAAGAGAGGTTTTTCTTGAGAGGCAACTAACTTGAGCATTTGGGAGGGAAGCCTCATAATTTAAAATTAAAATTTGAATGTTGAATTGGAGCCAAAAACATTTGTACAAAAATTATTTAATAATAATTCCTTTAATAATATAAAAATACTTTTATGTCCATGAGCTAAAAAGAATGTCCAATCACAGGCTGCCACATCACCAACTTTTTGAGATCTCAAATAACAAGTTGGGGCTTTATCTTTGAACAATCATATCTCCCAAACCGTGAGGTCTCTCGTGATGTTCCACATACCATCAAAATCAAATTGACGAGGAGAATCCAATAGAGTAATTCTCCAAGGAAAATTCATTGATGTGAATCTTCAAAATATTCAACAAATGCGAAGCTTCTAGGGATTTCTAGGGCTTCTCGTCCTTTGGAGCTTCCAACTTATGCAATTTAGAAAAATATTAAGAGCGTTCAAAGTATCAATGTAGGCATCAATGACAACACCATTTAACAAACTCTGCCTTTGTCATTGATGGAAAAACATACTCCTTTTACGATCACTGCACCCCATGACTTCACGCCTCTGATCTTCTTTCCTTGATTTCTCTCCCTCTTAGACATCAATGGAAAAGGGTGAGTCCCCTTGACAAGTTGCTTTCTTTTCTTTTCTTGTAACATACCACTTGTACCACTAAAGAAAAGCTTCCTCTCTCTTCCTGCAATAGGCTGCTTTTCTCGTCCTTACATGTTATCCATTTCACGACTTGCCGCAAATGAGACATGAATTTTGCTCTGCAAACCTGCTACTCTTCAAACTAACTAATTTGCCCATAATGCTAATGACTACTTCAAATTTACCATCTGTCAACTTGTCAAGGATAGATCTTCAAAAAGTGCAACCACTACTACATAAAATCCCCCTCTTCAACATACATAGGGAGTTGAACAAGTTGAATTCTTCATAATAACATACGCGCCAACTCTTTGGCAAGAGCATCCTGAACCATTTCATTTATCATTGCAAATTCATCATGATATTTTGACCTTACAAAGCCTGAAAGCAAGACTGGAGAGACTTTTTCATTTAGTTGATCTTCTTCCTTTTCCTTTTTTCCCCAAACCTTCATGTACTTTATATTAGGGTTTTCTTTCATGGAAGATTTCATCATGTACCTACAATCGTGAGCTATAATTTCGTAGTTATGTCATATGTAACATTAAAATTTGGGATTGAATAATGGAGAAAATGGCAGATAATTTTCGTTGACAAAGTTTGTTTGAAATCTATCTTGTGATCATGAAAACTTGCTTCTAGGGTTTTGATAATCCCTTTCATAGTCACCCATGTCATACATTATGCAATCCCTAGCCATATGCCAAAAGTTAGAACATGAAAAACAATAACTATTAAATGTGCTAAGATACCTGGATGTGTTGTCTTGTCCTGTAGATATTGTGAAGTCATCCTTCTTTGGAGGAGGCGCAACCTTTTGTTGGTTACTTGCTTATTTTTCCTTCTTCTTCAACTAATCTAATTCTTAATCTATCTCATTAATGATATGAACCTTCTTTTCAATATCCTGCAAATGTTAATTTGTCCATTCCTTTAACCTATTGATTTCAATAAGAGTTGCATCAAGATCCCTTCTCTTTTGACTAATTTCTACCTCTCTTCTGAACATATTCTTCTAATTTCCTTTATGCTTCCTACATCTGGAGTTGTAAGAGAGAAAAATTTTCTCTAAGTTCTTCAAATCGATCAAGGTACTAGTTAGTACTTTTTTCATGTCCACTTTTTCTTCTTCTTCTTCTTCATTATTGTCAGATTCTTCAACTTGAGATTCTTCTTGATTTTAATTAGGATCATCATCAGCTTAATCTGTATGCTTCTTTGAGTAGAGATTATGAAGCCATTTCCAAAGAATTTTGGTAGATGAAAATTGATTAACTTTTTCTTTTGTAGGTTCTGGCAGAGCATCAAGAAAGACCTTCATGGCTATTGTGTTGTACCTTTTAATTTTTTTGGAAGATGTGTCTCCAAAGACAACATATTTCCATAAATAATATCCATGAGCTTGCAGATAGACTACCACTTTAGATTCCAATATCCAATATTTTGCTTCATCGAACTCAGGAGCTCATGTACCAACTTGATTCACTTCATTAACTATAACACTAGAGTCTTCCTTTGATTCTTTTGAATGTTAAGCAACTTTCTTTTGACTTTCCCATCTCTACACCCTGATATCTACCTTACAGTTGTTAAGCTATAACTGAAAGAACTTGCTCTAATACCAATTGTTTGAAATACTGAGAGGGGGGTGAATCAATATTTCTCTTCAATTAGCATTTTTAACTTCACGGAGCATAAATTATCATTAAATTTAGATCAACATTACATGAACAATAGGAAACACCATTCAACAATGCACAAACATCAAAACAATAGACAACGTATTTTTAGGTGGAAACCCTTTCGACAGAAAAACCATCAAATGCTTTTTAATGTTTGTCTTGAAAAGATTTACATCAAAATTTGCAACTCCAACTGGAAGATGATCGAACAACCTAGTTTACAGGCACCAACACATTGTTTACTAGTTGCAACTGGAAAGATGCTCCAATGCCATGTGCAGGATCCAACTTACCCTAGCACCACCCTGCCACCCTAATCAACCAATGGACCATGTTTCACAATTTTTATATTGGATCCACCTGTGCTCAAAATCAATAGAAAAAAATTTGCAATACATTTTTTGTCGATCAAATTTTCCTCTACTCAACATGCATATCAAACCCTAGTTTTCAATATCAATAATCATTAAAAAAATTGCCTCTACCCAAACTACACATCAAACCCTAGTTGTCAAATTAATTCTACCTCTGCCCAATTTGCATATCAAACCCTAACTGGTCATCATTTCAAAGTGTAGATAAATCCCCGCTCAAACCCTATTTGTAGCACAGACATCAATACATACACAAAAGTGTCCTCTACTCTATATAAGGCCTATCTAGACAACATTGTATTATCAACATATCCTGGCAGCACTCTCAACCACATAAGCTCAACACTTTTCAAACTTCTGCAACATTGGCATGTACAAGACTTGCACACAAAAATAATATCAATAATGATTGTCATCTTCTCTTATCATCATCATTTAGTCATATCAACCTGATCCAAGAACCACTATAAGCCTTGGTAGATATCATCTTTCACTACAAAACCCTATCAACATATTCAAGAAAAACTTCACTGCTATAACACAATTCAAGTAAGTCGGATTTCTGAAGTACAAGCTCTAGCAGTAATAAATCATGTTCTGTCAGCATTATGTCAAACTTAGCAACTTATTATACTATATCCCATACTCAATCTATAACATTGTCTATCATCTTTCAATAGTAACTCAGACTTAAAGAGACTAATATGATCATACCGTTCATCTAATAATTTTGGTACAAGTGCAGTATCATATAGGAGGTACTTAATCATTCACATACCAAGCCCTATAATAACATTATTTGTCTTCCAAATATACATCAAGACGCTAGAAAATATGCTCAACAAATCAATCAATATCTCACACAATAATTTTAAGCTCATCCTTAGCTGTTGTATGTATGCAATTAAAATTATTACAAAAACATGTCCTAGAATGATATTTTCATTTCTAACATCAACGGGATCCAGCAACTCTGGTAATAGTCCAGTCATTATCAACACGATGTAGCAACGAACAATTTGCAGGAATCAGGATATTCTCGTTGTTCAATAGGACTTTCACACTTCAAGGCATAGGGAAGAATGTAAATGCATTGGTACAAGCTCTATATAGCAATTCATGTTCCAGTTTGTTGAAGACCAGATCTACGTATTCATTTACTCAGCTCATATACATTGGTGGACTCAAGCATAAATAATAGTAACACAATATAGTCACTATGATTGTATCTTATATCAATAATGTGTTATGTTACAAATTTTGTCCTAATTAAATTTAAATCACAGTGTATTCTGGTAGCAACAATTTCGAACCTGTAACCAAATTAAGTGAAGTTTCTATTGAATAGAATCTATAGTTACTTTTTTTGTGCCTTAGTTACGTGGACAATTCCATGTATCATAATCAAGGTAATTTCTAATTAGAACAGTTGGAACTGATATTTAACAAAAGATTACAATGCCAGATCCAATAATCAATGAAACCATGACTTACTTCATGCTTTCATATCTGATAGAAAATATATTACACACCAAATTTGGATGAACTCATTTAGGCACATGATCCCAATCTCTTATGTGCATTCGAATGTGTGACCATATTCCAGGTCAATGTGCCTTATTTGTAAGATATGTAGAATGCAAGTTGCACAACTTCTGACAACAATGTGAACTTATATTAATCAATGTGTCATATCCATTGCAAGGTGAATTATATTAAATATTTGTCTGGCCATTCATTAAAGTGCTTCTAATGATATAGTCAGATTTTATGGCCACGAAATAGTTTTTTTAAAGGCTAAGTAAGAAAAAGGATCCTCCATTTCACCACTGTACAGGGCACAGAGATTAGACTGATCAAAGATCAAGGCCGCAATGAAATTATGCTTCAAGAATACACTGCTCTAGATCAAAATTTTATGCTTTAATAAAATGAAAATTCTACCTGCAAAAGAACTCCAGTGAAACCCTAAACTATAACCGAAGATGAAAAGTCTGAGTTGAAACGAATGCCCAAAAAAACAAAAGAGCCTTCAGAATATGGAAACTCATTAGATCTCTCCATTCTCCACAGGGCCGCAATGCATTTCAGAACTCACTTGTTTTTATGTGGGTTCAAATCATTGACTTTGGAGAGCAAGTCTAGTTTTTATATAGATAAACAGAGGTTTTTCTTCGGAGGCAGTCGACTTGAGAATTTGGGAGGGAAGCCTCATAAATTCAAATTAAAATTTGAATTTTGAAATGGAGCGAAAAAATTTGGTTCAAAAATTCTTTAATAATAATTCCTTTAATAATCTAAAAATACCTTAATGCCATGAGATAAAATAATTTCCAATGACAGGTTGCCACATCACAAACTTTTGGGGATCTCAAACAACAAGCTAGGGATTTATCTTTGAATAAGCATATCTCCCAAACCGTGAGATCCCTTATGATGTGTCACATACCATTAGAATCAGCTTGATGAGGAGAATCCAATAAAGGAGGTATCCAACGCAAATTCATTGATGTGCATCTTAAAAATCTTCAACAAATGCGGGGCCTTTAGGGGATTCTAGGGTTTCTCGTCCTTTGTGTTAAAATTGGAAACTAGGGCCAAATTCCACTTTAGACAACTCGTTTTATGGATATGATAATTGCATTGAATTCCTCTTTTCAAGAGGACCAAAATTGACCTAAAGATCATGTAATTTGGACAAGGGAAAGTATATTTTTGAATTATGAGCCCACATGTGCATATTTGATCATGTTGGCCCTAAAGCAAATTGGACACCTTTGGAAGGCTATAAATACAAGTGACCTCTACCCCATTTTTACATCATCATGAGACATTCTTCTATTCTCTTTCTTGGTTTTGGCTCGCACGGGTCTGAGGCATGTCTGTGGAGAATTGGTTCGCACGAAGAAAAAAATTGAAGGTTTGAAGCTCGCATTTATGTTTTAGGGTTTTGGGCCTCATTCATAGGCATGACACATAGAAATATCAACATGACACAGAAAAATATCGACTATAGTCGCTCGCTAGCTGGCTCATCCGTGCGACTAAATCTTTTCAGTCACACGCACAACACATCCTCCATTTGACTGGCATATAGGGTTTCTAAGTCAAAGTCGCAAGATTTCCAAAGGCTGATTTTGACTGCAGTTGCTGGCTTACAGGCTCCAGGGAGCGAGTGGATCCTATAAGTCACTCACATACCTCCTCCTCCATGTGACTGGGACCTAAATGTTGAAATTTCAGTTTTTCGAAGTTTTCGCTTGTTGACCACAGTGTTTAGCAGTTGACTGCAGTGTTTAGCAGTTGACCACAAATAGTAACATTTCATTACAGGATTTTAAATCAGGTGTCTGAGTATGAGCAATGTTGGGTTCATTTTATGGATATTGTTTATTTGATCCTTGTCGTATAGTTGTATGGATGAATAAATGGATCATTGGACTCTCTTTTGTTGAATCATTCAGTGAAAATCTAATAAGAAGAAGAATTTGAAAGGGTTTTCCCCATAGTGTGTTTTGCCCTGGTCTCCTACCAATCCTAGTGTCTCTATGTGTGAATTATTTTCTTCTATTATTCATTTATGTTTCTTTGCATTGATGATGATGATGTTTTTCTTTTGATATAGTTGCATATGTTGTTGAATAATGATGTAAATCTGAATAATGTTATGATGTTATGGGGTGAATTTAGTGTGTAAATGAAGAAATGCAATTATCAAAGCAAAGAACAATATAAACCTAAGAAAAAATAACATGGTATCAAAGTTGAGCTGAAGAAAATTCATTGAATATCACCCCTATGAACACACCTTTGATGGAAGCATGAGAATATGGAGGAGACCTAAAAGAATTCTAATGTTTGAAGGAAACCCTAGGCAATTTTTCTATTAGGGTTTGATGGATATTATGAGGTTAGGTTTATGGAAAAGATTTGAAATATAAAATCTAGAAACCCTAGCATGGTCAATGTGAAGACACTCAAGCACTTGTGACAGATTTGATGAAGCCTTAGATGAGATAGTTTCTATTAGGAATGGTTGTTGATGAAGTTGATGAATATATATTGAAGGCAACGAGTGGAAAATGGAAAGTGATGGCTCTTGAAGGTTGGTTCAAGAGGGAGATGATCACCTCTCATTGAAGATAAGTACTTTATGATTTATGATGCTCCTTTATGTATTTTTTTTTTTTTAGATTTATTGATCTGATTAATGTTTTGATTATTACTTATACTTCCTACATGTATATGTGAATATTTGAATACCTCTAATTTCTTGATGAGATGTGATAAGTGGATCCTTCTTGAGGATCATCTGCGATGCAAGAAAATATCTCTAGTGAAATAAGAAAATAACTACAATTTTCCATGACAAAGAAGTTGACAATGTGCTCCCACTGCCAATGTCAAATAAGAGGGTGCACAGGTATCTGAGTAATACAAGATATGTATGGTGTATTGTTTCAATGTTATGTTTCAGTTGCAATATTGATGGCAAGGTAAGCCTTAAGGTTTGATGAGAATGTCCACTTGACAAATGGATCATACATACATATGAAAGTGATTTGGATTCATGATTCTTATGATGAAATTGTGCACTTGGTATTGAACAATTATCTTACTTCTTCAACATGATGAATTTCTTGATTCTATGAAGCTACTCAGAAATATCGATTTTTGATATATTGATATACATGATGTTTGGCTAACATCTACTATTTTGGATATCTTGATCTCATAAACAATGCTTGCACATTGATCCTTATATATGGTATCTTGACACTATTGATCATGCTTGTGATAAGCATGATAACCATGACAATAGAAGTATTGATATTCAGGATATTTTGTTGACCATGGTTAAGTTTTGATGACATGTGGTAAAATTGAATGCCTTGACTTAATGGATTGAATATGTGATAAAGAAGTGACGTTGTGATCATGATTCTTGAAGTATACTCCAATTAACTAATTTACACTAACTCTCGATGAAATATTAATGTCATGATGTAATGATGAAGTAATTGATGTTAATGTGTTATGACCATAATGAATATATGTGTTAGAACCAGATATACTTTGATTTTATGATCTAACGGTTTTGCTAATGCATGAAAATATTATAGGCAGGGTTATGACTTGAATATTAATGGCTGAAGGGGTTGATCATTAAGAGGGAGAATCTTTCTGTAAGATTCATACACCTATTATCATTTGCATTATATGTATAGAATATTCTTTATTGTTGAAGTAAGATCTATGGAAATGAATAGAAAAATATATGATATTGTTGGTCTGCAGCAAAGTTCTGGTCTAAGAAGAGAGATATTTCCTTACTCTAAGCCTCAATCGCACGGAAGAATGCATATGGATGTGGTTATGCTTGTAGGACACAAAAGTGAAGCTTTGTGCATGAAATCAGAATTTCACCTAAAAGATGATAGTCCTACAGACATGGAGCAGACAATATAATGTCATGTGAGCAGGGAAATTTGAATTTTTGACTTACTATAATGTGAATATGTTCACTAAAGCTGTGTTTGAAGGTGACCGTAATATGCATATCAATATGTCATTACGATTTAACTATTGAGGCTAGTATATGATGTAGATTTTTACTATAGATTCAACAACTTATGTGATTTTCTAAAACACAAGACAAGAATCTACTCTACTCTTCTCAGCAGAAACCAAAAATGATCAATGAAAACAATAAGAAGAAAGAGGAAGAATATTAATCGCACATAACACAAAATTTCTCTAGGGAAAGCAACTACAAAAAACCCTGACTATCTATATTGCATTAACTAGAAGATTTGAGAAGAAAATACAATGCTTGTTCAACCCAAACAATTCTTGCACTAGTACAATCTAACTCTTTGCTTCATAAACTAGCTCAAGCCAACACTTAACCAAATCTGCTGCCAACCAAGCCCCTACTTCCTTGCACAATTCGTAGACGAATCATCCCATATTTAATTGGGAAATCCACTTTCCATAATTGTGCAATCCAAACATAGGTCCTCAACTGATTTCATGCACCATCTCTACAACTAGGAAAATTATACAACTGATAGTACACTGTCTCTGAACTCTAATATCAATTGGGTCTTCATCCGAAATGACATGCAATAATTATTTGTGAGTGAATCTTAAGTTAACTGGTGTGGTACGAGTGATGCACTAGTACACTACTCCACTACTAGACCTCTACTACTTCCTCCAACAATTAGAACTAGTTTAACTAACTATAACTCAGTTAGACTGAGTTATCTAATTACAACTCCAAAGAACTCAACCTAGGCCCCTAAAATTTAGGGATCACTCTACATGACTCTAGATAGACTTCCAACTTGAATTTCCTAAGTCAATTAAGTTAATAACTTAATTAACTATTACAAGTTGCTATGAGAATAGAATTTTGATTTAGTTCACAATTTAATTCAAGGACAAATTAAATTGGAATTTATTGTTCTATTTTTAACACTCCCTTTCAACAAGAAAGGGATTATCAGCTACCCCAATCCTGTCTCTATGAAACTCGAATTTTCATCTTAAAAATTCCTTTTTCAAAGTATCTACATCCTGCTCCTCTATGGGAATGTACTCCAACAACATAATTCTCCTCTGCATACAATCTCGAATATGTTGATACCAGATATCAATATGCTTGGACTGATCATGAAAACCTAGATTTTTAGAGAGTTTGATACAACTTTGATTGTCACAGTAAATCACAGTTAGATCCATTTGTTGACCAAACAAACCAACCAGAATCTTCCTCGTCCAGATGGCCTCACAAGCTGATTGACTAGAAACCATGTACTCTACTTTTGTTGAACTGAGTGCAACTGATCTATGTTTCTTGTTGTACCAAGAAACAGTTGTTGACACAATACTGAAGATCCCTCCTGATGTTCTTTTCCTGTCAGATGGAATCCCTACCCAATCTGCACCGGTGAAACCTTGAAGCTTCACTCCTTATGTTTATTTGTACCATAAACCATATTAAGTAATTCCTCTAAGATATCTCAACACATGCTTGATTTCCTTCCAATACAACTTGGTAGGCTTAACCATCACTTGACTAAGTTGGTTAACTGCATAGCATATGTTCAATCGTGTGTTCACTAAATACATGAGTGAACCCACAAGCTCCCTGTAAATAGTATCTTTCACTGCTCCACTAGAAGTAGCATCCTCCTTCCTCCAGTTACCTACTATAGGAGTCTCCATCGGTTTACTGCTCTCCATGTGGAATCTTTTCAGTATCTCATTGACATACTTTCCTTGAGAGACAAAAAATTCCTCATCACCTTTCTATACTTCCATGCCCAGATATGAGCTCCAAGTCCTTCATTTTGAAATCTCTTGCAAGATCATCTTTGCAAGACTTGATTAGCTTATCATCACCTGTCAGAATCAAATTGTCGACATATAAAACAATAATAAACAATTTACCTTTAACCACAATATGGTAAAGGTTCACATCTGCTTCACTTTTGGTGAAGCCCAAACCGGTGAAGTAGATATTGATCCTGGTGTACCAAGCATGGGGTGTTTGTTTCAGCCCATACAACGTTCGCTTGAGTCTGCACACATGTGACTCTTAGTCGAAGGTCTCAAAATCTTCAGGCTGCTCAATTTACACCTCTTCCTAAATCATGCCATTAAGGAATGTTGTATTTACACCCATCTGATGTATCCTCCATCCCATCTACGCTGACAATGCCGATATGGAACTGATTGATGAGTACCTTGCAATAGGAGAAAAGGTCTCTTCATAATAAATCCCCTTTACTTGATAAAATCATCAGGACACAAACCTAGCCTTTTGTTTCTCCACACTACCATTTGCTTCTTGCTTTACCTTGTAAAGCCATCAGGAACTCACCACTGACTTGTCCGCCGCTCTTGGGACCACATCCCAAACACTATTCCTGACAATGGATTCATACTTCTCAACCATGGCATCAACCCAAACCGGATGTTGCACTTCCTCCTCAAAATAAGATGGCTCTATCTCAACACATCCACTCATAAGATTCATGTATCTAGTGTACCTCTTAGGTGACCTCCTCTACCTATGATATGATGTGGGTACTCCCACATTCTCTCTCGCATCATGCAATAACCTGTTAGCCTCTCTAGTACACTTTCTCCCATCTTTTGGAGGACTCTGCCTAAGTGGGTGTCTCCACTCCCTGATCCTCTACATGTGGTTGTTCCACATCAATGTGAGGTTCCTCCTTAGGAGCTAAAAGCTCCTCAAACACATGTAGCTGAAGCTCCCTCTCAATGGAACATCGCATGGCCTTCTCTTCATCAAATTTTACATCCCTGCAAACCATTGTCATCCTATTGGTCGGCAGGTACACCCGATAGTTGTGAGGTGTATCAGTGTACCCCAAAAATATCCCCAACTCTGCTTTTGACTCAATATTCTTTCATGCATATTTGATCACATGGCAGTAGACCGATGACCCAAAAATCTTGAAGTGACTCACACCTGGTCTCTTCCCTTAAAAAGCCTCCTCTGGTCTACTCATCCCAAGAATTCAATGAGGGATTATGTTATGCAAATAAACAATTATGTTGCACGCCTCAGCCCATATGTGTAGTGGTAGGCCCTGATCATGAAACATCGCTCGTGTTGCCCCTACTATGCTTATATTCTTCCTTTTAGCCACCCCATTTTGATGTAGGTTATGAGGTGTTTTCAACTCCTGTCGAATTCCTTCTGGCGCACAGAATTTTTTAAACTCATTCAACACATACTCTCCACGTTATCACTCCTAAGAGCTTTAACCTTCCTTCTAGCATCTTTCTCAACCAATGCTTTAAATTCACAAAAAATTGCAAAATCTTGATCTTTCTTTTGCATGAAGAAGATCTAGCATTTACAAGAAAAATCATCAACAAATATAACATAATACCTTTGCTTAGCCATGGATGATGTCGAGAAAGGTCCACACACATCTAAATGGACTCGATCAAGGATCACCAATGCTCGACTATCTTTGTCGTGAAAGGAATCTTTGGTGTATTTTCCCAAAGTACACCTTTTTCATGTGTCAACTTGCTTTAGTGTACCTTTGGGAAGACCTGTAGAAATATGCCGCCTGATTTTCAAAGTGCCATGATGCAAGTGACCCAACTGCCTATTCCATAACTCACTGATGTCTTGGATTTGCATCTTCTCTGCTTTCGTGCTCAAGGCAACACAATCTTCTACCTCCAACTTGTAGAGATTCTTCACTCAAGCCCCTATCCTCCTCACCTGTCCTGTGGCTATGTGATGAAGGAACGGCTTTCCCTTACAAAGGATCACATCATAGCCTCTATCCTCCAACCTGGAAACAAATACCAAGTTCTTCTCCAAACCAGGAACATGCATAACATCTCGCCAAGTGATGGGAGCACTCGAATCCCTTTGAAAGGTACTTATACCAAGCCCGATAGCACTATACCTCCCATCATCACCCATCTCGATATGCATCTGGAGATCCTTCTCCTCCAAGTTATTGAAGAGATATTTGTTACTAGTTATGTGGAAATAATCTCCACTGTCCAGGTACCATACACTACCCATCATCGATGAAACCATACATTTGATGAGGGTAAATTCTAGTTCGAATTGTGAGGCAAGAGCATCACCTCCTGTCGCTCCTCCTGAGGGCTTCTTACCAACCTTCTTGAGTAGAAATTTTGTGGAAAAATGTCCCACCTCGTGACCATGAAAGCACTTGACTTTCGATATGTCCTTCTTCTTGCTTCCATGAAAAGAATCTGATTTGGAATGGGATGACTTCCCATTCCCTTTCTTTACCTTACCTGCTAAGGCACAATTTTCCTCATCATCAGTCTTGATGAGAATCTATCTCTGGTATTCCTCTGAATCTCTTCCTATACCAAATCTGACCACATCCATTCCCAATCTGGTAGCTTCTCCCTCCCATTGACAGAGTCCTTATAATTGTGCCAACTCTTGGGAAGTCCTAGAAGAGCTAGGCTCACCATATCATCCTCGGCAACTGTAATCCCGACACTTCCAAGCTCATCTAGACAATTGGTGAACTTGGTCAAGTACTTTGAAATAGAGTTAGGCTTCTCCATATTGATCTTTCTGAGTTTGTCCTTCAGTACCAATTTCTTATGCTCGCTGTTATTTTGAAATAGATCCGTCAATTCCTTCCACATTGAGTATGGAGTATCCTTGCCATGGAGACTCAAGACAATGTAGGCTTGAACTCCCTCTAGGTAATCCTTCTCACTTTTTCCACACACTTTCTCCATTTAGCCAAATCTTTAGCATATGATGCTAGAGGCTTAGGAATTTCATGATCTATGAATTCCTTGAGGTCATTGTGTTCTAGCACTGCCTCTATCCTGTCCTTCCAAGCTATGTAATTTGAGTTGCCCTCTAAGGAATACTCAAGTCACAACCCGTAGAAAGACATATTGTTTCTCTGAATTATGAACTTGCAAATTTGAATTTCACCTGCACACCAAATTCAAAATCTCCTCTTCTATACTATCTTTAGCTCTGATACCGTGCATATTTTCATTGTAGATTCAACATCTTATATGATTTTCTAAAACACAAGACAAGAATCTACTCTACTCTTCTCATCGGAAACCAAAAATGATCGATGAAAATAATAAGCAGAAAGAGGAAGAATATCAATCGCACATAATACAATATTTCTCTGGGGAAAGAAACCTTGCCTATCCATATTACATTAACTAGAAGATTTGAGAAAAAAATACAATGCTTGTTCAACCTGAACAATTCCTACACTAGTACAATCTAACTCTCTGCTTCCTAAACCAGCTCAAGCCAACACTTAGACAAATATGTTGCCTTCCAAGCCCCTACTTCCTTCCGTAGTTCCTAGAGGAATCAACCCATATTTAATTGGGAAATTCACTCTTCATAACTGCACAATCCAAACATAGGTCCTCAACTGATTGCATGCACCATTTGTACAACTTGGAAAATTATAAAACTGATAGTACACTATCCGCGAACTCTAATCTCAACTAGGTCTTCATTTAAACTGACATGTAGGAATTATTTATGAGTGAATCTTCAGTTAACTTGTGTGGTACTGGTGATGCACTGGTGCACTACTCCACTGCTATACCGCTACTAGTTCCTCCAACAATTAGAACTAGCTTAACTACCTTAACTCAGTTAGGCTGAGTTATATAAGTACAACTCGAAAGAACTCAACCTGGGCCCCTAAAATTTAGGGATAATTCTACATGACTCTAGATAGACTTCCAACTCGAATTTCCTAAGTCAATTAAGTCAATTTAACTTGCCTAACTATTACAAGTTTCTATGAGAATATAATTTCGATTTAATTCACAATTTAATTCTAGGTCAAATTAAATTGGAATTTATTGTTGTTATTTTCAACATATGATAGTATTTGATAACAGTTGCAACAATTTAACTAGATTTGGTTGATTGATATAGATAATAAGTGTTTGGATTTTTGACATGATGCTTGACAATGATTTAGAAATTTGACTGATGTTAAGATATGTTTTTGGGTTGTAGATCTCACTTTGATAGAAAAAATTGGGTTTTGACCTGATGAATGATGATTTGATTTTACGATTGATGATTTGCCTTGATAACAATGTTATATGGGCATAGTTACTTTCTAAGACTAATATTGGTACCCAATATAGATTTTGTGTTGGGATCATTAGCTTTGACACATTGGTTGAAGTATAAACATTTGTGATTCAGTATGAAGCAAACTCACAATAAATGGATAGAACCTGAATGACCTATCCTTGATGTATGCACTTTCATCTAATGACAAAAATGATTTATACTATGATATGAGGATGACTTGATAAAGTTTGGTTTGATATTGATTGGTAAATGAAAATTTGTTGGCATGATAATATATGAAGTCACAACTTGAGTTTTGATGTGAACTCTACCTGTCACCTGAGAATTTGTTACAATAATATTGATGATTTTGATCTAACATCTAAGGCTTGATAAGTTGACTTAGTTGATTTGATTGCATAGTATTGATTTTTGTAAGGCTAAACATATTTCTTTGGTCAAGTGTTATGTTTGTATAAATCATTGTACGAAGGTAGCTCCCCGATCATCATATGTCAACATTGACAGTTATCTAGTGAAGTCAGGATGATGTGTCGATCCAAACCTCTACTTCAAAAGTGGTCCAAGTTATGGCTTTGATTTTGGTTTTATATACTAATGGTATGTTCTTGACAATAAATGATCCTTTGATGATCAAAGTAAGAGGGAGATGGCCTTTGAAGTTCAAAATGAAGGATTGTGGCATGCTGTATTATGTCCTGAAGTTGGGAAAAGAAAATCTAAACATTAAAGCTATTAAATAAAGTGGAAATGCAAATCCTTTGACACTCCAATCAAATTTTAAGAAGATATGAAGAGATATTGTTGAATCTAACTTGGAAATTGATAGTTGATTGAAGCATTGATGCTCCATGTGAATACCCATCTGTATATTATGAGTCAATGCATGATTGAGGCGCTTCATACGCATTGAGTTACTACTGATCTCACTTCGATATATTTGCATGGAATGATCTATTTTTGGTCTAAGACATTTTTCCTATGATATGTGATTGCATGGATGTATTGATGTTGTTTGGGATCATTTTTTATGAGATAAGCACATTTGGATGCCACCTTAGTATGAGATCTTCCATGATGTTTTGGATGAGAAGTTTGTAGCTTTAAGCACGACCAAGGTTGAGTACGATGTTTCTAGCATGGTTGGATGTGAGGTGGGATGTAGAAGCTCTTTGGACAGATGTTTGAGCAGGTTCTTGATATGAAAGATACATTAATAATGAGTAGGATCTGATTGGCAGATATATTTAGTTGGTGCTTCTGTAAGAGACAAGCTTAAGTTGTGGTTTCTACCTCTGTAAGAGGGAGGATGACTATGGTATCTTTTTGTGATATATATATATATATATTTCTAATACAATATTTGATTTGATGTCTTGTATGAACATGAGACAATTGTTATTGAGACATGATGATTATCATATATGAGCACGATGGTATGTTGTTGATCTACAAAGAGCATCATTGATCGAGGACATTGGGCCAACTCTTCCCCCCTGTTTGATCTCCTAGGGTGTGGAATTGAGATGGAGGGCTTCTGGGTTGAGGGATCTCTGGAAAATAGGGTACCACCCCTATATGTTACACATAAGGTTGGAGATGTTTCTCCCTTTTGGTCTTGCAAAGTATACCAGAGTTGGCATCACACCCACAAGTTGGGCTTGTTGGGATTGTCCCTTCCCATCTGGCCAATGGTTAAGGAGGCTTGGGGCATGTGATCCTTACCTTTTGGTAAGTTGGGTATCTAGCCCGAGCTTGAATTATGAAGAAGGTGTTCTACCACATGACTATTGAGGGTCATTACTGGGCAGATCGGCAGGAAATAGGATGGGTTGAGATGTCCTCCCTTATATTACCTATTTCTTGATATGGGGTCGTAGATGTTTAGATCCCCCATGAGATTATGGGTTGAGATGTGCTCCACAATGTGGTTCTAGGTTAAGAGGTGTTCCCTGATGATATGCTCTCTGATGATGATGCGGGTCGTAGAATTGGCTCCCCATTGATGTTTCCCGGGTGGTAACATTGGGCTCCTCGCTAGTAATGATTTCAAGTGGCAGTAGTGGCTCCCCAATGAATAGAGGGTGGTAGCTTGAGCTCCCCTCCGATATCAAATTCTTCTTCTTTAGATTTGAGAATGTTCAACATATGATCAAAGGCAATCAAGACATGAGCAAGAATAAGCAGAGATTAACCAAGATGAGTAATAACGACATTTGATGATGAGATACTTAATATTAGATATGATTTGATGACAAGATATTTGTGATGATTACATGATGTCGGTGGAATTCTCCCTAGTTGAGAGTGTTAAAATTGGCAACTAGGGCCAAATTCCACTTTAGACAACTCATTTTATGGATATGATGATTTCATTGAATTCCTCTTTTCAAGAGGACCAAAATTGACCTAAAGATCATCTAATTTGGAGAAGGGAAAGTATATTTTTGAATTATGAGCCCACATGTGCATATTTGATCAGGTCGGCCCTAAAGAAAATTGAACACCCTTTGAAGGCTATAAATACAAGTGACCTCTACCTCATTTGGACATCATCATGATACATTCTTCTATTCTTTTTCTTTGTTTTGGCTCGCACTGGTTTTGAGGCACGTTTGCAGAGAATTGGTTCGCACAAAGAAGAAATTGCCGGGTTTGAAGCTTGCATTTATGTTTTAGGTTTTTTCACCTCAATCGCAGGCATGACACAGATAGATATTGACTAAAATCGCCCGTTATCTAGCTGATCCGTGAGACTGAAATTTTTCAGTCACACGCACAACACGTCGTCCATGTGACAGGAATCTAGGGTTTTTGAGTCAGAGTCGCAAGATTTCCAAAAGCTGATTTTGGTTGCAACCATTGGATTACAAGCTCAAGAGAGCAACTGGATCCTATCATTCCCTCACATACCTCCTCCATGCAACTAGGACCTAAATGTTGAAAATTCAGTTGTCCAAAGTTTTCGCTCGTTGACTGCAATGTTCGGTAGTTGACTGCAAATAGTAACAATTCATTACAAGCTTCTGAATCAGGATTTTGAGTATGAGCATTGTTGGGTTCATTTCATGGATATTGTTAAGTTAATTCTTGTTGGATAGTTATATGGATGAAGATATGGATCAATGTACTCTCTTTTTCTGAATCATTCAATGACAGTCTAATAAGAAGAAGAATATGAAAGGGTTTTCCCCATAGTGGGATTTTCCCTAGTCTCCAACCAATCCTAGTGTCTCTATGTGTGAATTTGTTTCTTCTATTGTTCCTTTATGTTTCATTTCATTGATGATGATGATATTTTTCTTTCGATATAGTTTCATATGTTGTTGAATAATGATGTAAATATGAATAATGTTATGATGTTATGGAGTGAATTTGATGTGTAAATGAAGAAATTCAATTATCAAAGCAAAGAACAATATAACCCTAAGAAAAATTAACACTTTGGAGCTTCCAACTAGTGTAATTTAGAAAAATATTAAGAGTGTTCAAAGCACCTACGTTGGCATCAATGACAACACCATTCAATAATATCCCCATTTGTTAGTGATGGAAACACATACTCCTCCTGCAATCGTTGCACCCCCTCACTTCATGCCTCTGATCTTCTTCCATGATTTCTCTCCCACTTTGATATCAATGGAAAAGGCTGACTCCCCTGATTTTCTTTTCCTGTAACATGTTGTTTCTCCCCCTAATGAATGGCTTCCTCTCTCTTCCTGCAACAGACTTCTTGTCTCCCCTTGACATGCTATGCCTTTCAAAACTTTCCACAACTGAGACCTGAATTTTTCTATTGAAACTTGCTACTCCTAAAACTTTACCATAATTTTGATACATCAAGGACACATCTTCAAAAAGTGCAATCGCTACTACATAGACTTCCCCGCTTCAACATACAAAAGGACTCAACAAGATGGATTCTTCAGAATAACGTATGAACTAGCTCTTTGAATGGACCATCCATGTCATTTCCCATTCCAAATTCATCATGATATTTTTTACCTTAGAAATCTTGAAAGCTTGATTGCAGAGACTTTTTCATTTACTTGATTTTCTTTCTTTTTCTTTCTTCTCCAAACCTTCTTGTACCTGATATTAGGGTTCTCTTTCATGGAATATTTCATATTGTACTTGCAATCACGAGCAATGTGCTCGTAGTTATGGAATTTGTAACATTCAATGTTGGACCTAAATAATGGAGCAAACAACATATACTTTTTGCTGACAAAGTTTATTTGAAAGTTGTCATGCAATCCTACAAACTTTGTTCTAGGGTTTTGATAATGCCTTTAATAGTCACCCCTATCATACATTCTAAAATCCCTAACCATATGCTTGAAGTTAGAACATGAAAATCAATAACCATTAAATGTGCTAGTATACCTGGATGTGTTGAATTGTTCTGTAGATCTTCTAAAGTCATATTTCTTTGGAGGCAGTGCAACTTTTTGTTGATTACTTCTCCAAGAAGCGACATTTTTAACTTTTCTTTTTCCTTCATTTCGATTTGGCCTTTGAGGGATATTGCTATCAGTCTTCTTATCAATCTTGCTATGTGGGAACTTTGAGCTTGTACCTTCATCACATGGAGACTCACCTACTTCTTTTTCCTTCATCTTCAACTAAGTTATTTATTGATCTTTCTCATTAATGATATGAACCCTCTTTCCAATATCCTACAAATGTTCCTTTAGCCATTCCTTGAGCTTGTTGATTTTAATAAGAGTTGTATCAAGTTCCTTTTTATTTTGACTAATTTATGCCTCATGCTTATGAACATATTCTTCTAATTTCCTCTCTGCTTCTTGCACTTGAAGTTGTAAGAGAGCACCTTCTTCTTTGAGTGTGTGATTTACCTTCTCTAAGTTCTTCAAATCAATCAAGGCACTAGTTAGTACTTTTTCTGTGTCCACTTTAGCTTCTTCTTCATTATTGTCAGATTCTTCAACCTAAGAATCTGCTTGATTTGAATCGGTATCATCATCATCTTGATTTGTATGCTTCTTTGAGTAGAGATTATGAAGCCTTTTCCAAAGACGTTTCGCAGATGAACATTGATCAACTTTTTATTTTACAGGATCTGGCAAAGCATCAAGAATGACCTTCATGGCTATTGTATTGTACCTTCTATATTCAATGGTAAGAAAGACTTTGGAGACAATAGATTTCCATACATAATATACACCAAGTTGCAGATAGACTACCATTTTAGATTCCCATATCCAATATTTCTCTTCATTTAACTCGGGAGTTGGTGTACTAACTTGATTCACTTCATTAAATATAAGGTATCCTTTTATTCTTTTGAATGTTTGGCATCTTGCTCCTTCGACTTTCCCATCTCTACACTCTGAGATCTACCTTCTAGTTGTTAAGTTGCAACTGAAGGAACCTGTTATGATACCAATTGTTTAATTTCAGTATTTCTCTTCAATTGACATTTTTAACTTCACAGAGAATTAACTATGATTGACATTAAATCAACATCACATGAATAGTAAATAACACCATTCAACAATGCACAAACATAAAAATAGTAGCCAACATATTTTTAGCTGGAAACCCTTTCAGGAGAAAAATTGTCAAATGTTTCTTAATATTTTTCTTCAGAAGATTTACATCAAGATTTTTAGCTCCAACTGAAGGGCTCTCCAATGCCTAGTTTACCAGCTCCAATTGGAAGGATGCTTCAACACCCTAGTTTACAGGCTCCAACCTGAGGATACTCCAACACCCTATTTACTATTTGCAACTAAAAGGATGCTCCAATGCCTTGTGCAGGCTTCAATCTACCCTAGCACCACCCTCTGCCACCCTAATCAGTTAGTGGACCACGTTTCACAATTTTTAGATTGGATCCACCTTCCCTTGGAATCAATAGAAAAACAAACTACAATACAATTTTTATCAATTAAATCTACCTCTTCTCAATCTGCATATCAAACCCTAGCTGTCAATATCAACTATCATAAACAATAATGCCTCTTCGCAAACTACATAGCAAACCCTAGCTGTCAAAACAATTTTGACTCTGCCCTATCTGCATATCAAACCTTAAGTGATCATCATTTCAAATTGTAGAGAAATCCCTGCTCAAATCCTAGTTGTAGCTCAAACATCAATACATACCCACAAATGTCCTTTGCTGCATACAAGCCCTAGCTGGACAACTTTCTGCTATCAACATATCATGTCGGCACTCTCAACAACATAAGCTCAACACTTTTCAATCCTCTGCAACAATGGCATGTACAAGAATTGCACACAAAAAGAATATTAGTAATGATTGGCATCTTCTCTTATCATCAACATTTAGTCATATTAGCTTGATCCAACAATCCCTATAAGCCCTAATACATATCGTCTTTCACTGCAAAACCCTAGCAACATATTCAAGAAAAACTTCGTTGTTATTACACAATTCAAGCAAGTATAATTTCGGAAGTACAGTTGCAGCGGTAATAAATCATGTTCTGTCAGCATTCTATCAAACTTACCAGCTTATTATACTATGTCCCACACTCAATCTATAACATTCTCGATCATGATTCAATAGTAACTCATACTTAAGAGACTAATATAATCATATTGTTCATCCAACTATTCTTGTACAAATGAAGTATCATACAGGAAGTAATTCATTCACATACTAAGGCTTGCAAGAACATTCTTTGTCTTCTACATATACATCAAGACCCTAGCAAATATGCTCAACAAATCAATCAACATCTCATACAATAATTTCAAGGTCATCCTTAGCAGTTGTATGTATACAATGAAAACTCTTAAAGAAGCACGTGCTAGATTGATATTTGCAGCTATGACAACGATGGACTCCAACAACTCTATTAAGAAACTGCTCATTATCAACAAATTGTAGCAACATACAATTTGCGGGATATTCTCGTTGTTCAAAAGGACTTTCACACGTCATGGCATAGGGCAGAAAGTTAATGCATTGGTACAGGCTCTATAGAGCAATTGAAATCTAGTTTGTTGAAGACCAGATCTACGTATTCATTTACTCAACTCATATGCACCGTTGGACTCAAGCAGAAATAATAGTAACACAATCTGGTCAGTGTGATTGTGGATTATATCAATATTGTGTTATGTTACAAATTTTGTCCCAATTAAACTCAAATTATAGTGTATTATGGCAGCAACAGTTTCGAACCTGTAGCCAAATTAGAAGTGAAGTTTTTACTGAACAGAGTCTATAGTTAATTCTATTTTTCCTTAGTTGCATGAACAATTCCATGTATTATAATCAAGGTAGTTCTAATTACACTAGTCGAAACTTTCAAGTTAATCAAAGATTTCATAGCCAGATTCAATAATCAATGAGCCCATGACTCACTTCATGCCTTCACATCCAATCAGAAATTATACTGCACACCATATTTAGATTCTCTCCTTTACGCACACGATCCTAGTCGCTTACATACAGTCGAATGTGTGACAATACTCCAGGTCAGTGTTGCCTTATTTGTAGGACATGTAAAATGTGAGTTGCATGAACGTTGATGGAAATGTGAACTTATATTAATTAATGTGTGGTATCCAATGCAAAGAAATTATATGAAATGTTTGTTTGACCAATCTTTACAGTGTGTCTATTGATATAGTCAAAATTTTGGGCCGCAGAATATCCTTGGTAATGGACGAGTAAGAAAATTATCCTCGACTTCACCATTGTACATGTCACAGAGATTAAATTTCTCAGAGATCAAGCTCGTAGTGAAATTATGCTTCAACAATATGCTGCTCTAGGTTGAAATTTTATCCCTTAATACGATGCAAATTCTACCAACAAAAGAACTCCAACAAAACCCTAACCCATAACTGAAGATGAAAAGCGTGAGAAAAACAAAAGAACCTTCAGAACCCGGCCATTCATTAGATCTCTCTGTTCTCCATAAGTCCGCAATGAATTTTAGAACTCACTTATTTTTATGTGTGTTCAAATAATTTACTTGGGAGAGAAAGCCTAGTTTGTTTATATAAATATGGGGAGGTTTTTTTGAGGTAGTCCGCTTGAGCATTTGGGGGGGAAGCCTCATAAATTCAAATTAAAATTTGAATTTTGAAATGGATCCAAAAACTTTGGTCCAAAAATTCTTTAATAATAATTAATCTAAAAATACTTTTATGCCCATGAGATAAAAGAATGTCCAATGATAGGTTTCCACATCACCAACTTTTGGGTATCTCGAACAACAAGTTGGGGTTTTATCTTTGAATAAACATATCTCCCAAACAATGAGGTCCCTCATAATGTGCCACATACCCTCGGAATCATCTTGACAGGGAAAATCCAATAGAGGAGGTCTCTAAAGCAAATTCATTGATATGAATCTTCAAAATATTCAAAAAATGTGGGGTTTCTAGGGCTTCTTGTCCTTTGGAGCTTCCAACAGATGCAATTTAGACAAATATTAAGAGTGTTCAATGTACCAACATTGGAATCAATGACAACACCATTCAACACCTATCAGGAGGTCTCCCTAAAGGAATATCCTCACAGACCTTCTCATGTTTATCAAGCAATTCCTAAATATTTGTGTGATAATGTTGGTTGTTGGATGAAGGTCACTGTAATGTAACCAGACACTATAATGCCCAAGATATGTCACAATGCTTGAATATGCTCTCCATCCATTTGGCTATAAAAAACTTAAGGGAACCATTGTTAATTCCCGTCATAACCAATTTATTTTCATCTATTATAGTGAACTTCATCCCTATTTTCCAATATTTTTTCTAGTGCCTCCCTATAGATACAAGCTATTGAACACCAAATACAATATTGGTGTCAACTAGCTCTGCCACATAGAAATCATCAGTGAGTGAGTAGTTCCCCATCTTTAGCTCCAACTGTGAAACCCTTTTAGTGTAGGTCATACCATAACCATTAGCCACCTCTATATCAAACACCTCAAAATATCATGTAGGAATGTCTCACCTAGAAACCAAAGTTGAAGCAATAAATTTGTGAGTTGACCTGTCGTCAATCAGAACAATGACTCACAACCCCTATATGACTCTTATGAACTTGAAGGTATTGTATCTAGGAACACATGAGATTTTTTTTATCATGCCACCTATAGCCTCCACATGTAGCAATATCTCATATGTACTTCTATGCTTATCGTCTCGAGTCGATCTTGCTTTGAATTATTCATTATTGTTTAAAAGTACCTCTATGTAATGTACCTTCTCTTTTCCCATGCCCCTATGATATGGTTCACAAGGCTTTTTGCAGTTAAAGAAAATTTTCTTTCTTCTCGACTCCTTTTGGATCTCATCATCCAACCTTCCTATTCTAGACCACTCCTTTTGGAATGGATTTTGTCCTTGTTTTTATGAGGAAGGATTTGTATGGGACTTTACTCTTGGGTACTACATCCTCCATATCCCTTGTTCTAATGATAGCATCTTTTAAGGAATCTAGTTTGAAGGCCTTAACCCAACCATGTAGGGGCTTAGATAACCCCTCAACGAATAGCATGACTAATGTGTGCTCTGACACATCGGTCAACATGAATCCCATAGCTACATGATATTCCTCCCCTGGCACCTAATACTCCCTTAGATATTTAGAAAATCCCTTATATGGCCCTTCTTGCCCTTGGTTTTATACTCATTGTTCTTCTAAAAATTTTGGTAATAAACGCATAGGTGATACTCTAATTAATGTTTGATGATTGTTTTGAGCTGGAATATGGGTGTGGCTTCCCTCAACATGACTCCAATTATGATCATTCAACCCTCTTGCTCTTCTAGTATTTCCATTATGTTGTTTACCATGAATTCTTACCATAGACTGAGCAATAATTTGCACCAACTATTGTTACCATCTTACAAACTAATTTAAGGTAATTCATAATTCTCCCAAGTTGTTCATTTTTGCCACCCATTTCTTCTTCTTTTGAATTTGAATGAGGGAGGTATTTTCCCTTTTTCTGTCTCCTATAGGTGATGTATGTTGTATCTTTTGGTTTCATCAACATAGCATATATTCACAGGTTGGAAGGAAAACTAACTCTCATACCAATATAGTATCCCCTACTAAAAATATTGGTTCAACTTGTAAAATTTTCAAATTTGCCTTCAAGTGTTTAGAGAAACACTTTGCAAACAATTTGTTTATTTAACACTTTGCATGTGAATATTGAGATACATTACACAATAAAATTTAGGATCCAATTCTAATTAATTTTACTCAATAAAATTCACCAAATAGACACCAAATGTCCCATCCAAAATTTATTAAACCAGCTCAAGAGGTTACAAGCAAATTTAATTTTGGAACGTGGGGTCTACTTCAACAATGGCATGGTTATCTCCTCAAAGAAATCAACCTCTTCATAAATAACTCGACCTCATCAATAAATCGAAACTCCTGTGGAAGAATTCAACTTGGCTTCCTCAATATCTCAGCCCATCAAGGAATAATTCAGCTTCTTCAAGGTCAATTCAGCCCATAAGCAAATACCAGAAATGGTGCCATTAATTAATTCAGTCCTCCGAATAGAATTCGGTCTTCCATCGAAATATTTTTCCCTTATTTAATTCATCTGGCCTCAACAATGAAGATCTTAGCCTACACAATGAAATTAGGCCTCCACAGTGAATTCAACCCTCCTCAATTAACTCAGCTTTTCTAGATAATTTCAACTTCCCACAAAGAAATTCCACCTCCACAAAATATTCAACTGCCCAAATAAAATTCAGCCTACCACAATTAATTCAACCTCCTCAATATGAATTTGAACTACACAAAAAACCCCAAAACCACCGCAATGGATAAATTGGCCATGTCTCCAAGTTCCATGATTTCCGGCAAAATCAGTCTTCTTCTCATTAAATCCTTGTGAAGAATTTGGGTGATTCTTCATTTTTAGATTAGTTAAGGTGCATAGTCTAACCACAAAAACTAATCTTAAAAATCTAGGGTGGATTAGTTTGACCATCAAAACTAATTTTGACAAGGCTTTTGTTGATTTTCTAGTGCAATCAAGACTAGTATAATTTTTCAAATTGATAAATACTTCCAATGATACAATGAGAATTCTTATAGTATTTCAATCATTAATCAGTTATACATGAAATTTTTCAACCATTCACTTTCTTCAATAGAGAAATAGATATCACAATAAATAGTAAGACAAGAGACACCAATATTTAGGCTAATATTCAAGGCAAAACCAAAAAGGGGAAAACCCAACAATATGTTGGCATTATGATACAGGTGTTGTCCTTGATGGAAACTCACTCAGAGGTATGATACGGGTGGCAACTCAATCAGATGACAGAACATAGCATAGCAGGTCAAGAGAGAGGTATATGCAGGTTAATCATGATGAAAATGCATATACACGTGGATGAGCAGAACAGAAGACGCGTATACGCACACACGCAAGTTCACAGAAGGAAAGGCGCATACATGTCAGAAAACTAAGTTTTGGTCCGTGGTATTTGGTCCATGGTATTTTGGTATTGGTCCATGGTATTTGGTCTGAAGTGTTGACCCCAAGTATTGGGTCCAAGGTATTAGTTCTACATGATTTTGGACCATGGTATTGAGAGAGGCCTAAACCTATATAAGGAGAAGATCATTAGGCCAAGGAGGGCAAGTGTGCAAGGATTGAATATCTGATAAAGTGTGAGATCTAGTATGGGTTTGTGATGCTTAGCTTGATCTGAATCAAGGATGCTCCCATGCAGTTGATGATGGATGATGGATCAGGATCATGAGGCTTGGAATGTATTATCATTATGTGGTTTATGGATAGACTAGATCTAAATTATTGATGCATGCTTTATTATATGAATGTTATGATTGGTTATGACTGATGTCTGGAACAACTGCAAAGTTATGAGTAAATATTTGCAGATCTGTATGCGAGTTGGCTTTGGTAAAAGCAAGTATGTACGCCGGTTTGGTTCATCATAGTAGCGTATACATTATGAGATATGATATTTGAAGTTGCAGTTGGATCTGGTTATTGTGGTAGAGTTCTGTTGTTTGTTCCGTGTTCTGGTGACTGTGTTGTTGACAGGGTTTCAATGTTTCAGTATTGAGTGATTCAGAGATTGATGATGCAGGTGTAATTGATGGGTGTATTGCAGTAAGGATTAATTTTGTGCTTCAATGTTGTTGATGGGTCCAGTATGAAAATTGGATGAAACGTGGCCTCCAGATTATGGTGTTATGCTTCAGGAGTATCCAGTATGAAAATTTATGAAACGTGGTCCCTGGAGGAAGAAAGAAGACAGTAGGTCGGCACCTACGTACTGGTAAACATATCAGCCAATACAAGAGCCAAGGGGGTTGGAACTCCCTTCCAGTAGCCACTAGAAAACAAGAGAAGGTTGTAGCCTTCTATAGGTAGAAGCCTGCATACTGGTATAAGACTGCACCAGTACATTGTAAAAGAAGTTTCTTATTAAAGGAAGATAGAGACGAATTGTAGCAGGTGGTTTTCACCCACATTGGGTTTCCACCTTATATCATTGTGTTCATGTGTGCTTCTTGTGTGTGATGATTTGTTCTATTTTACCGCTCCTATTTGCTATTCATATGGTTAATAATGTTCTGATGCACTCATTAAGGATCAACTAACTGAATCATAAGTTTACTGGATATATGCTTGTTGCATTACACACAGTTGTGTATACACGCGGTTTGCCTTAACTGAAGTAGCGTATATGAATCTAAATATGGAAATGAAAAATTTATATTGATTTGATAATACTGATTCACCCCCCCCCCTCTCAGTGTTATTTCCAACACAATATTTCCTTCTAAGAGAGAATTCAGTTCATCAAAATGTACATCAAAATATTCCAAACAAGATTCCAATTTTTATGACCTCAATATTGTCCAAGTCAAACTAGTCGAAGGAGAGAGAAGACAACCAATGCTAGTCAAATTCAAGGCTGCAATAGAATAGCTGAATTTTGCCCTAAGGTAGCTTTGAACAGAAGGATCAAAATTCAGTCAAAACCTCAGTCAATGATCACAGTCAAAATATCGATCAAATCTCAGAGTTGACCTGTAGTCAACCTATGGTCCACAGGCCAAAAACAAGAGCAAAATTTTGGTCAACCTCAGTCAGCGAACCATAGAAAGTCTCAACGTCCAAAACTAATCAATAATTTAGTCATACAAAGAACAATGAACCAAAGTAAACATTGGTCAAAACAAATGCCAAAAGGTTGATCAACAGAGAAGTCAAATCTCCTTCTTCTTTTGTTCGCATGTATGATCTTCTCCTTCTTGTTTCAGATCGAATGATATGTTGGATGAGATGTCAAATGTGAGGTAAACAAACTTTTATTTATACATGAATTAGGAGGGATTTTTTACCTTGGGGTCAAACCCATTCATTTGTGTGGGGTCGTTTTGTGCACTTTAGGCCAACTTGGTCAACACGTAAAATATGAATTTTCTCCTTTGCTTTTCCAATGAAAATATCAACCATAGCTACCAATTTTCAACACTCCCTCTTAGCTAGGGAGGTACTTTTCATTCTCTCTCTCAAGATCAATCTCCCCGACCAATCCAAAGGTCTCTTAACAACAACCCGAGGGAGGGATCAGATGTACAAGTATCATCATAAGGAAAGATACATATCATCAAAACACATCCCTTAAGCCAAAACCCAATGGCATCAAGGTTAGTGCCCAACTGACCATCGAATCAAATGAGAGGCCAAACTCCCAAACCATAAGCAATGGTTACATAGGGTCCATCTCCCCGACCATAAACAAGGTATCTCGGTCCACGACCCAAGGGAGGAATCCTTATCTCAATTCCCGACTATATGGTCTCTCATTCAAATGACCCAAGGGAGAGAACTCAAAAACGATGTCCCCAACCAAATTAGTATCTCAGTCATCGTAACCTAAGGGATCACTTCATGCCTCATAACCAAGTTCCTTTACCAGACTCATTGGCCTCTCAAGCAACTAAGCTACGGGAGTGACAATCTTCCCGACCATAATCTATGGCCTCTTAGCTACAAACCAACGAATATTATTAGTCACACAATGTTATACAATCAGTGATCCCTCGCTCCGAGAGAGGGATTCTCAACAACTCCAATTTGTTCTCTGAAATAAGAAAACTTCATCGGAGACAATGGCTTTGTAAAATAATCAGCAACCTGCTCATTAGTAGGGGAATATTCGAGCCTCACAACTCCCCTTAAGACAATATTCCAGATGTAATAATACGTGTTCTCAATGTGCTTCAACCTATCATGAAAAATTGAGTTCTAAGAGAGCTTCAAGCAACTTTGATTCTCGCAATATACAATGGTCGTTCCTAGTAGATGATAAAACAAATGAGCAAACATCTTTCAAAGCTACACAACTTCACAATAGGTTAAACATGCAACTATATACTCAACTTCGGCCATACTAAGTGTAACATAAGTTTTCTTCTTACTAGACCATGAAATTATAGCAGAGCCCAAGCTAAAACATAATCCATAAGTTCACTTTCTATCATCATAACATCCAACCTAATTAGCAATAGTAAAACCATGCAATTTCCATTCAACTACCATTTTCCATTAGAAACATATCTTAGACCATAATCAATGGTGCCACACAAATATCTCAATATATGTTTTGCTTCAACCTAGTGCACATGTCGGAGCTCATACAAGAATTGTCTCAACGTGTTCACAACATAACAAATATTAGGTCTATTATTCACAAAATAGTTCAACAAGCCAATCAATTTGTGATACATATAGGGATCAATCATATTAGAATCAAAGTCATGTATCTTATTCAAACTTCTCACCATTGGAGTGTCCATGGACTTGCAATCCATCATGCCAAATTTCTAAAGGATCTTAATTGTGTATTTTCCTTGCTCAACAAAGATTCTATAGGGATTTTTCCAAATTTCCCATCCCAAATAGTAATGCACCAGACCAAGATCCTTCATCTCAAATTCAAAAATCAGCTCCCTCTTACACTGGATTATGAGAATTTCATCCTCCGTAAAAAAAAATCATCTACATGCAACAACAAAATCAAGGGCTCGCCTTCAACAACTTTGAAGTACAAATTTGAATCAACATCACTCTTTTTGAAACCAATGCTCAACAAATAGTTATTAATATGAAAGTACCATGCACGAGGAGCCTTCTTAAGCCCATACAAACCTTTTTTCAATTTGCAAACGTGTGTATCTTTATCATGAATCCCAAATCCTTGAGGCTACTCAATATAAAATTCTCCTTCAATGACTCCATTCAGAAAGGCAGTCTTGACATCCATTTGATGCAATTTCCAACCTGCAATGGAATTAAGAGAAATGACAGATCTAATAGAACCATACCTGGCAATGGGAGAAAATGTGTCTTCATAATCCTCTCCCTCTTTCTGGGAGAATCCTCGGGCCATAAATCTTGTCTTGTACTTCTCAATACTTCCATTAGTTGCATGCTTGATCTTGTAGATCCATTTGGAAGACACAACATATTTCCCTTTAAGTCTTGGCATGATTTCCCCAACATCATTCTACAATATAGATTGGTACTCTTCAATCATAGCATCATTCCAAACATGATGTTCAACAACTTCTTCATAGGTAGATGGCTCTGACTCAATGATCTTACATGTCATTGATGCATATATGAAATACTTCTTCATCCTCTTGTCTTAACATGAAGGTACCAACAGTTGTTGCATGTCCTTTAGTTTTCTTCAAAAAAAAAATCAAGCTAGGAAGGTCTCTTTCTAGTCTCATGTATAGTGACTCTTGGTGATTCAACAAATTCATGTGGATCATTAGACTCTTCATGAGGATTTTGTTCCATAGGTTCAAGTTCTTTATATTTTGATTCCACATTATTTGGAGCCACCTACAACTCATCATCAAAGTCCAAGCATGATCCCTTGGGCATCCAGAAAGCAACATCCTCATTAAAAATAGCATCCCTGCAAGTTTCAATAGAAATTTGTCCTGGTACATAGACCCTGAATGCCTTTGAATTTTCACTATAGCCAACAAAAGTTCCTTTCTTCCTGGATGGTTCCAACTTCATCCTTTCCCCCTTGGGAACATGAACATAAATAGGACAACCAAAAATTCTCAAGTGTTCAACATTGGGTCTCTCACCTGTGAAGACTTCTTCAAAACTCTTGTAGTCCAATATTCGTGAGGGAATCTATTTTGAAGATAAAGAGTTGTCCTCGAAGATTCTCCCCATAGAAACATCAAAAGATATTGATCATGAAGCATGGCTTTGGTAGCATCCATAATATTCCTATTCTTCCTTTTGACAACTCCATTTTGTTGAGGATAGTAGGGAACTATCAGCTCCCTCTTAATTCCAACATCCCTGCTGAAAGAAATAAGTTCCTTGGATACATACTCTCCTCCATTGTCATACCTTAAGGTTTTGATCCTTCTTCCTATAGCATTTTCAACCTGTGCCTTGAATTCTTGAAACTTCTCAAATACTTCATCCTCGTATTTCAAGAAATAAATCCATTTTTTATGAGAGTAATCATCAACAAAAGTGACATTGTATAAAGGACCACCCAAGGATTTATTAGACATAGGCCCACAAACATCAGAGTGCACACAATCCAAGGTTCCTTTGGACCTACTATCATTGCTAGTACAGCTTCCTTTAACATTTTTCACAAGGGCACATCCCTTGCAAACTCCATCATGTTCAATCTTGATTTCTAGTACACCTTCAACAAAATCTCTCAATCTATACAAGGCTTTAAAATGAACATGAGCGTACCTTTGATGCCATAGCTCACAAAGATTAGTGATGCTTTTTAATAAGGCTTGAATAGATTGACCAAGAAGACAATATAAGCCTATAATTCGAATACCAATGACTTCAATGGATTCAAAGGAGGCATCCTTATTCCATACTAGTACTTGTCCATCAACGAAAGCAATTATATATTGTGTCTTCAAGAGATGAAATGGGCAACAAAATTTTCTTCGAACAAGGAACATATAAAATATTGTTAATAGATACATTAGCTCATGATTCCAATTGGAAGGATGATGAACCAATTCCCTTGACTTCATATTTCCCATTACCTCCAAGCTCAACCCTTTGATATATCTTCTTTTTAACCAATTCAAAGGGATGTTCTTGACTTCCAGTCATTTGCCTAGAGGCACCACTGTCCACCAACCAAATGTCATCATGATTTACAATGGAACCTGTAAAAGAAGAATAAAATGAGTATTCATTATCAGAATCATTATTTCTAGGCCCCCTCTTATGAGATGGCTCATATAGATCAATTACAGGAGCATGATGCTTCCCGTTCCTTCTTCGATCATCATCCCTTCGAGGATCATTCCTTTGAGGGAAATTATTTTGATAGTGACCATATACATGGCAACAATAACATCAAACATTTTTCATATCTCTCTTCTTTCTTGAGAGGGAGGAGTAGGTCTTGTTTGTGTAGCAGGTCCCTATCTTGGAGCAAGTCTTGAATTAGGTATTCTTCCTAAACTTCTTTGAAATCTTCCAAAGTTTCTACCTCCCTTGCTATTGTTTGAGTGGGCTACAAAGGCTTGAGAATATTCACCTAGATTTGAAATGTTGCATCGGGATGTGAAAAATTGGGAGGCCCAAATTCCTACTGCAACAACTGGTTACATTTCTCCTATTTGTTAATTACTTGAACAAATTATTTATTGTTTCCTACAGTAAACACTGAAACTAATACACTGCAGCCTTCACCATTTAAATAAAATGTGGAAATAAGAAACTGAGCAAGAAATAAGTACACAACACATCTACATAGTTATTTTTGGACTTGGTGGCCGGATAAATAGATCTTGCGGACAAGACTGATCTCCCTAGTATCACAAGATAGTCTAGCAACAAACATACAAACAAATCTATTTTTCTCTAGACATATACGATTTATAAATAAATACTATAAAGGTGTTAAGACCCTACCTTAGATCCAATGCTTGTTCGTAGTAGCCATCCTTCAATTATTCGAAAGAGTTACCTTTGAGGACCTGCAATCACAAACAAGCAAACATTAAATAGCACCTGCATAGCAAATATCATAAATCATGTCTATTATGGTGATCAAGGAATCCATAAAATAAACCATGAATCAACAGCTTGTTGAGAAAACAAACTTATTTGTATTAACTTTGAAGTAGAAGAACCTTACAACCTTTTCAACCTTAATGTTCAACAAGCTCTTCCTGTGGTCCAAAATAGGAATTTCCTTTACTTTGAGAAGCCTTGCACTCTTCCAAATGAGATCATAGAGGTATGTAATCTCTCCTCATAAAAACTCAACTAAGAAGACTAAGTTCCAACAGCATTTCACCTCAAAAATATTCAGCTTCTAACGTCCCAAGTAACCAACCCAATGCTTTTATTTTATAGGAGGTTACAGGTCCACCTATGAAGGGATAGAAACCTCCTTCAAAGGGATAAGCTCCTCACATCAAGGGATTAGCTCCTTAAGGTATGGGATGCATGAACCCTAAAAGAGCGAACTTGCCACCTCAAGATTCCTTCCAGAAGCTTCTAGAAATGACTAAAAGTGAGTTTTTAGAATGTACTCGCGCCTTTTTAACTTTTACAGGGGTCCGCACCCATAACACAGAGACAGAGCGGTCAGGTGCACAGGAGACATGACCATTAGGTGCAGGATCGTAGGTAATGCAAAGAGAAAGTGCGGAACTAGAGTTTTAGAGACTTTTGAGGGCTTCCTCTTATTTTCAAGGCTTGATATGAGGAACTGAGGTTTAAGACTTGCAAAGGAGGAGAGTATGAGTGGTAATGGACTCACACAGATTGCAAAATGTCAAGGTGACAATTTTTAGTGCAACAGATTGCCCCCTAATGTGCGAAGTCTGTAATAGATGAAGATAGAGTCCATCATTTATGAAGAGTGAAGTACTTTATCATTTCAAGGATCATCCTGTGGACACCCCAGTCGGAACCTGTAAAAATATTCAATGAAAAATATATATATGTAGACATATCATCGCAGAGATAGGCATTCCCATACTCAGATCAAAACTGACTAAATTGTTCTGATACAAGAATGATTTTGTAATATATCAAGAGTATAGACATGTGTAGGCACAGTATGGGCGCAACCCTATGTTTATGAATAGTACACTGTATAATGAATAACAAAATTCCTCGCAGCCTGGATGGTAGAAACTAGATCCAGGGTCTTGATTTCTGCTTCCCGAACTAGTACGATTCTATCCATGTGAATAAATGTGTCGAAGTCAAACATGGTAGAAACGACTTGATTACCAGTCAATGATGTGAACTGTTAACAAGTGTGAGAGAAACCACCAGTAATGTCAATGGCTCTCAAAGTACTCAGTACAATCCATGAAATGTGAATAAATGAGTCGAAGTCAAACATGTCATAGAATCCTTTAATCGAAGGTCAATGATGCAACTTATCGTTGAAGGCGAGAAACCTACCATTAGGGCATGCAGATTTCAAGGTACTGACAATTTCTAGATCAACTTCCTAGATAATGAGCTGACGTCGATAGAAAACGATTCGTCGTAGGCAAGCCCACAACACGAAATCATAGATCAAGTTTTGAAGAAATATATCGTCAAGGACTGACTCAGAGATGGTCAAAATGGGTGACAAATATTTTGCAGATAAATGGTTTGTTTGAACTGATCTCTTGAACACATAACAACACTGCAGATGGCTTGGTGACAATTGACCCAAAGCTAATACCCAGAAACTGACTTAAGACTTTCAATGTGATTTGATTAACTATTAGGCAAATGATTTCCAAACCCAGGTGAACGAAAAGTGTCGTGTTCAAGAGTGGTTAATAGATTTTCTAAAAACAAAGTGTAACAAGCAGGTTCATTTTTCTCTCTTTTCCCCCACCGTTTCTAGCACATACCTCTTTATTTTTGACAAGCTTGAGGAGGATAACATTTGCTTGCTTATATGCTCATCCTTCGAATGAGTCCAACTTAGTTTAAAATTCGAACCCTAAGAAGGAGTGGTTCGTTTCTATTTAAAATTGAACAGGTCCTTTACTGTTAAATTTTAACGAGTAAAGTATAGGAAAAACTCGGTGTTTTCAATTTTAGGGAGTCAAAAGAAAAACTTAAGAAAACTCTATGGGGGTCCTTTTTCATAAATTTGTGTCCCTCGATCCCGAAAAAGTATAAAATAATTCTCGAGAGAATCGCTTGACCATTACGATCAATAAGTACTTTTCATAATTAGTGGCTCTGATCCGAAAAAGTAAAAAAGTGATTAAAGACACGTCGTTTCATAACCAGTATTGAACTTGAAACTACAAAAGTCCGGTGATCTTTTCATGTTTATACGGTCGGAAAAGAGCTATAAGTGGATTGCCCTTTTAATTCCATTTAACGAGTTAAAAAGGGAAAAAACTCGGCAATCTTTTCATATTTTACGAGTGATAAAAGAGCTTAAAGGGGACTCCAATGTTTTACTTTTTCGTAAATTTTGAAAAAGTCCGAAAAAGTGATAAAAGTATGCTCTTTGTTGAAAAATGATCAATTTTCCCAAAAAATCCAATATTCTACACAAAAAACTCAAAACATTACTCATACCTGTTTAAGATAAATAAAAATGTATTTAAAATTTTATCTTTTTAAAGTGAAAAATAAATAAATTAAAAATTCATTTATTCGAAAAAAACTTATAAAAAGGGATTTTCTAACTTCATTTTCACCATTTGAGTTTAGAGTGAGAAGTGAGAGCTTTTGGGTAAGAAAGTTCCTGTGAAGATTCTGAAAAATCCGTCCGTCAGAATCGAAAACCATCAGCTCCAGGTAATCCACGTCCTCCTTAGCTTGCCTTTCATCTATTTACATTTTGATTTTAGGCTTTAAATTTGGTTTTTGAAGGAAAAATAGGTTTAGAAAGTCACTCGCAGGGGTCCGCAGGTGCAACACGTGGCCCCTACGGACCCCGAATTTTTTCTATAAAGAAAAAAGTCGTGGGTCCACACCTATTTCTCACAACCTGTCCGAACCTACGCACTGTGTGTAAGCAGTGGGTACGGACCCCGCGCAATGAATTTTAAAAAATTCAAATTTCTCCATTTTCGCCCAAAATTTTTCGAACTAGCTTGTTCTAATATGTCTTTTTTGCATTGTAGGACGCTCAAAATACTTATTTGGTGAGAAAGTGAGCACGAGGATGTAGATCTTTCCGCAATAAATCATATGCCCACATTTCGGGCATTGAAAGCATGCGGACTATTTAAGTTCTGGGTCATACCAGAGATGAGGGCCCAAGTAGATATCTTGCAATGGCTGGTAGACAGAAGGAACACGCAGGACCAGTGCTTCGTAATTGGTGGCCACCGGCTCGAAATCGAGCTGGAGGATATATATTTTTTGACTAGTTTGACCAAGAGGGGCGAACAATTATCTCTTTTCGGGACTAGACCAGGGGGCTAGTCTGTCGCTAATCTCTGATTGGAGTTTTGCGATGATCAAACAAAGGACAAATGGATTGATATTAAAACTATCAATCGTCTTGAGCTTAAGGTTATTGCATTCACTATTACCAGGCTATGTGGGAGTGCAGCATTGCATGTGGCTACTGGATCCCAGATGCAGATAGTTGTAGACTGTTTTCGAGGCACCATATTCAACTAGTGCAAGGTTGTGTTGGCAAATGTGAAAGGCCAACTAACCAGAGCAAAGAATGGATAGCTGAAAAACTTTGGATATGGATTTATCGTGGTCAGCTTTTCTCTAGAGAGGATCCCCATGTTAGCCCCGCAGCATATTCTTGTTGATGTTGGTCTTCCTTGAGAGCTTAGGATACTTCGCTGGGTTGCTTTGAGGGCCCATTACCCTAAGGAGGGTTCAAAGGTTGTTCGATTTCCACCTGAGTATTTTCATTGGTTGAACAACCAAATTTTTGTGATTCCGGATTTTCCATATGCCGGGATGGATTATCGCGGTGACCCAGACATGACTCTTCCACCAGGAGAGCAATGGGATGATTTAGGTAAAAACCAATTTCAACACTTTCTAAGTTTTAATTATTTTTTTATTATTTTAAATCGTCCAAAACTGACAATCAAAAGTTTTAAATGCAGATGTGGGTCCACGACGACCAGCCAATCTCTAGCCTTACGAGAGGAGACACCCAGCTGCAACAGTACCGGCCCCACAAGACCAATCAACAGAGATCCTGACCGACTTATAGCATCATCTAGAGCGCTTGACAATAGATATTCCAGAGACTAGCATAGATGATATTCCACTTAGGTTACAGAGATATGTGATTGGGGTCCCAGGACCTTTTAGGAGGTTCCTATGTAGGGTGGCCCGAGCAGTGGTTTCTTATCGTGATCATCACCAGGGATAGGATGATTGATTTTGTAGACTCACACGACATTTTTGTCTTTTTGTATTATCATTTTTGCCAATCATAAGGTGTTTTTCAACCTATGATCGAAGACGATGTATTTTTTAAAACACTACTTCTATGCTATGATATATCATTATTACCGGCTATCTCGTGTAACATGTTATTGAATGTTCTTAAATTTACTGTTTTGATTATTGCAAATGTATATTTATCATACAAGAAGCAACTGCATCTGTTAATGTATTTAAATGTCTTGGAATATGCTGGTATTCAATGTAATCAAATTCACGTTCCAAGAGACGAACTCTCAAAAATAACCTTAATAACATTGGATTTCTAATGGCATAAACCCTGTTAAGCTGTAATACAACGAGTTTAGAATCCAACCTAACAATCAAACTCCGAATCCCAAATGAGATGGATTCAGATAATAACTCAATCATTGCACTATACTCTACAATGTTATTCGTTGTTTGACGGAGGCTTACCCCATGCATAGATACTAACTCATCAGACGGTGAATAGATAACCCAAGCTACAGAAGAAATGTTCTGTGTACTACGACAAACACCATCAGCAAAACCAATGTATGTTTGAAGAGACGTCAACATCTACAATATCAAGAGTAAAATTAAGATAAGCAGGAATAATGATAAGAGCACTCTCTAAACTAGGCACACTTTATAATCTAAAACACACCAGCTATAAAGAAACTAACCTAACAAAAAATCTCCACCTAGAATTCAAGCATAATATCTCTTCAGATAAAGTCCATTTCTGGGTTTACCCAAAGAGACACCATCAAAATCTATCAATTCATAAGCCCCTTTTGCCAGCTTTCGCTTAACAATGTAAGGACCATGCCAAATAGGTACAAATTTTCCAGCCCCTAGCTTATCATTCGCTTGATCATATAGTAAAACTAGGTCTCCTTCTGAAAAATTACGAGGTGTAACATTTCTATTGTACTGATCTTTCACTCATTTCGCATGAGTCTCGTTTACTATTGCAGCAGTGCGTCGATTCTCATCTAGCTGAGCTAAGTACAAAAAACGTTTCTCCTCTTCAGAAGTAGCTGGGAGTAATTCTATGGCTAATTGTAATGACGAAATTTCGCATTCAATAGGTAGCACTGCGTCCAAACCGTAGACCAGTTGAAAAGGAGTGAAACCTATTGATGTTTTTAGTGAGGTCCGATATGCCCAAAGTGTTGAAAATAGCATGGTATGCCAATTCGACTTATGAATACCAATGATTTGTTGGATCATAGTGACTAAAACTTTATTGATAGCTTCAACCAGACCATTAGCTTGCGGGTAATACGGAGTAGAACTATCGTGGTGCAGGCCAAGTTGATCTGTAAGTTTAGTCATCATGATATTTCGAAAGTGACTTCCATGATTAGTAATAATAGCTTGAGGAACATCGAATTTAGCAATTATATGATTGAATATGAAAGTTGCAGCAGTTTTGCCGTCTGCCGAAAATGTAGGCATCGCCTCGGCCCACTTAGTAAAATAATTTACCGCTAGGATAATATACGCATGCCCCTCGGCCAAGTGAGGGTTACATGTAATAAAGTCAATACCCCACTTTGCGAAAGGACCAACAACAATTATAGGGTGGAGAGGAACGAGTGGAGCACGCATCTTACGATCAAAAATTTGACAATTGTGGCATTTCCAGACTGCATAGATACAATCTTTGAATAAGGATGGCCAAAAATAACTAGCGCGCAATATCTTTTGGGTTGTGGCATACCCAGACATATGACTGCCACATGCTCCAGAGTGATAGTCATTCAGAACCTTTTCAGCTTCTTCATGAGTTAGACAACGTCGGAAAACAGAATCTGCCCCATGACGATAAAGTGTATCACTAATAATATTGTATTGTTGGTATTGGAAACATATTTTCCATCGCTGAGATTGTGAGATTTCAGGATGAAAATATTGGGTTTGGAGATAAACAATAATATCTTCATACCAAGGGTCAAGATTACTGATAAGAAAAAAGGATTCATCCGCAATGGGCGGCTCCGCCACAGTTTCCGTATCAGTATGCGGGAAATCACACATCAGTGCAGTGAAAACCAAAGATTTCTTTGCCTTGGATTTTTCAAATTCCAAGTCAAATTCCTACAAGATAACTATCCATTTGGAATACTTTCCCGCTAGCAATTGTTTAGTCAAGATATACATCATAGGGTTACAGTCATAAATTACCGTGGTTTTGCGTAATAAGATGTAGTGACGAAATCTTTAGACAACTTGAACAGTTGCCAAGGTCAATTTCTCCACATGCGAATATTTAAGCTCAGTTGGATGCAGAGTGTGACTAAGATAGTAAATCACATGTTCATTGTTGAATTCATCTTCCTGAACTAAAACCATCCCAATGGTGGAATGAGAAGCGGCGAGGTACAAAAAGTAATCCTAGCTGTAATTGGGAGGATGCAGTAACGGTGCATGGGTTAACACGTGTTTAAGTGCATCGAAAGATTTATTAGCGATCTCATCCCAAAAGAATGGAGTATTATGTTTCAACAACCTGGTAAAACCTTTCGTTATCTCGGCGTAGTTAGGAATGAAACGACGTAAAAAGTTTGATTTCCCTTACAAACTTTGGAGTTGGCAAAGAATCGAAGGAGGAGGTAGATTGATGATAGCTTCAACCTTCGAGGGATCGACACGAGTGCTAGCTTTTGAAACGACAAATCCCAGTAAGCGACCCGTTTCTACACAAAATACACATTTGTGTGGATTCAGCCTAATTCGATAATGCCTACATCTCATAAAGATAGCTCGTAAATGAGTGAGATGATCAACTCTACGTAATGAATGGGCAAGTAAATCATCAAGATAAGGTTGCACAATGTGCTTGATGCCATGAAATGTGTAAGACATAGCCCTTTGAAAAGTTGCTCCAACGTTCTTCAATCCAAAGGGTTATTTGTAATAAGCAAATGCCCCCATGGAAAAATGAAAGTTGTTTTAGGTTGATCAGCAAGGAGTATGTTGATTTGATTATAACCAGAAAAACCATCCATAAAGGAGAACATTTCACTGCCGGCATAATCATCAATAATTTGATCGATATAGGGGGTTGGATAATTGTCTTTAGGACAAGCTCGATTAATATCCCTATAGTCGACACATATTCTTATCGTTCCTTGTTTTTTGTTAACAGGAACAATATTTGATACCCAATCTGTTAAAGGAATTGGATAAATGAAACCTGCGTGAACTAATTTCTCAACTTCAGCTTTAATAGCAGCAGCTTTTCTTGGATGTATCTGACATAAACGTTGTCGGACAGTTTAGCATCCAGGTATGTTTTAATTTCATGGACAACAATTGATGGTTCGATTCCTGGCATTTCTTCATATGACCAGGCAAACACGTCATGGAATTCTTGAAATAAGGCTTTATAAATTTGGATTTCATCATCCGTACAAGAAGCACCTATATGAATGTTTTCAATAATTCCAGGCTTAACTGAAATGTCAATAGAAATCGTTCAAGAAATATTTCCCAAATTTAGCTCATAATCAGAATGTTGTAATGGATTATGTGGTTCTTTGACATAGTCAGTAGTAAAAATATATGAAAAATCATTTTCAAAATGATCAAGCTCAGGTAAAAACAAAGATCGGTGATGAGGATCTTCCCATGGTAAATCATCAATAGACAAAAGTTCACGAATCTACTCATCAATATGAACAGGATCATAAAGTGTTGTTGTAGCTGAGGTTGATATCGAAATTGATTCCCCATGGACCACATTCATTGGATTAGTTTTGGTTGAACAAGAATCAGAAAATGACTGTACAGCCTGATATGCAATTTCAAAGGGACTCAAAGGCATTGCGCCACCAAATGAATCCACCTCAAAATCGGAAGGTACAATCCAAGGATCATCAAAACCAATAGTGTTCGATGAAATCATATGAATAGTTGCAATAGAAGGCGATACATTAGGAGGAGGGAAGGAAATAGTTCCTAGTAAACCAGAATCTTTAATCAAACCTACTCCAACATCCTTGTAAGGGATAGTTGTTTTACCGACGTGTTGAATACTATCTGTAGAGGCTGGGTCAAATGAGAAATAAGTCAGCTGGTCTATCGTAACGATCTTTCCATTATAAGGAAAATTGATAAGCCGAAAGACCGATGAAACAATAGCAGTCATAGCATAAGACCAACTGCGACCCATGAGAAGGTTGTAATCTAGAGGGGCATCAACCACTTCCGCATCTAGATTTACTGTTTTGCCTTCGACCCCTATAGGTAAATCCTGCAAAATACCAAAAGGATGGAACCCTCGGCCATCAAAAGCCTTTAGAATTGTTGGAGACTGATTGAGTGTGGGAGAACCAAGCGATCTCCAACATTGGATCGACATAATACACGTAGAAGCCCCTTCATCAATCACTGTCCAAAAGCAAGTTCTGTTTTTTACTAACACTGGAATCTGGAAAGCCATTTGATGAGGTAGGTGGGGTGTACTATTCTCTAAATCGAAGATTATTAGGTTCGAATCCTATATATAGACAGCTCCTATAGCAAACAATAGTGATTTACGCTGTGCTGGGCACGATTGCATCACTTCCAAAGCTGACATTGCTGAAGGGAAAATAGCTAAGTCTTTAACAATGTTATAATTCTGAGCAGCTTTTGCATGTGGATTGAAAGTTGATTTCCGAAGTATACCTTTAGCAGGCGGTTTGATTACTAAATCAGGGTTGGGTTTCTCGATCTGTAGTGGACCGGACCAAGGGGGAGGTGAAGTTGATGTGTTTGAATTAGAAGATTCAGTTTCTTTACCACCAACAAGATTTTTACTACCATAATCTTGCGATCGCGTCACAATCTTGACATGATACATCATCATAATGGGTTCTTCTGAGGCATTTGAGGAAGAACCAATCATCTTACTGTCTTGAGTAGGAAAAGGATCCTTCAAGACAGCAAGTGTTTGAGAACCTTTAACGATTTTCGAAACCTCTACTCGATGTGGGCAGTCTTTGGTAAAATGATCCTCATTGCAAATGAAACAAGGATAGCGAGGTTTACGTTTTTCGTCAGTAGATTCATTTTTATCCGTTTTATCTTTTGAATTTTGTTTGTCTTTCTTCTTCCCCTTATTTTTACTACCGGATTTTGATTTGGTTGTAGATGAATCTACGACATGAATGTAGGCAGAAATTTCAGCGGAAGAATCTCCTGTCGGGGAATCAGGTAAAGTTATTATAGGAGAAGAATTCTTTGAAGATTTATTCTTACTTTTAATACTAATTGAACCAATCATACCATTAGCGGCATGAGACCCTGAAGGCACTGCAGTTATTTGACCGTGTTTTGGAAGACCAGGGATTTTTTCATGTTAAGTACCTAACTGCGTATAGACGAGGTCAAGGTACTGAGCCTAAGCAATGACTTGCTCTTCAGTGACAACTCCTCCCTTAGCTACATCTTCAGTGATTTTGGGTAATAATGATTTAATGAACCATTCTGCTAAAATTTGATCCGGAATGAAAACTTTCACTAAACGCATTCTACGTTGCCATTCATGAATATGATCAGAAATATATGTGGACATGGATTGTTTTAGTGAAGTTAGCAGTTTTGTGCCATTGTCGTATCTGATAGGCAACTAAAAATGAGTTAATAAATAAGTGACTAACTGATTGAAATTATAAAAAGAAACTCGTGGTAACTCAGTGTACCATTTGGCGACAAGACCAATAAGAGTTCATTGAAAAAGACACAATCGAATTGAATCATCAATGATTGAATTAGATGCACACCAGAGGTGATAAGTCTAAACATGATTTGACAAATCCTCTCCTAACTTACCATTGAATTTCGGGATATCACTGGGCAACTTACTAGGCATTGGCGGCCAATACGGAAGATAGTAAATCGGATCGTTCGTAAGGCGCGACAAATCAGGGAAATCCAAAGTTGCAATAAATGGTAACTGATGGTTAGGGTCGTGAAAACCCTGAGTAACAAGACCAGCTCCAGGAGGAGGATATCCAGGATAACCTAGAATTGGATTTGCATTAGGAATGTTATAACCTCCTGGGAAACCAGGATTAACCAGACCAAACTAGGGTTGTTGAAGTTGTTGATAAGTATAGCCAAGATACAGTTGATACTGATAAATTGGGTTTTGTATAGTAGGAACAAATTGATATTGTCCCTGGTATAGTTGATAAGTGAATTGTGGTTGACTTGTGACAATCATACTTGGACCAGCTTGTCCTACAGGCATCTGGACCGAAGTCTGAACTATAGGTCCTAACTGTGGCACAGAGACTTGAGGAGTTTGTACTGATGCAGGGATAGTAGAAACCGGAGCTACAGATACTCCAGAAATAGGTGTGATAGGTTGAACAGAAGTTGCAGTAGTTGCAGCAACAATTTGAGGCGGAGTCTGAGGTGAGCTAGGCCCAGGCTGCTGAACTAAACCAGGTGCAGAGGTTTGAACAGTAGGTTGGACAGGTTGTTGGGTTGGACCAAAAACCAAAGGTTATCCAAGTTGATTAGATAACTGCACATTAGGTTGCATAGTCTGTTGAGTTTGAGACGGATCCCACGCCATATTCATTCCGGAGTATGGACCCATAAAAGGTTATGCATATGGAGGACCATAACCTGGTTGAACGTAGGGCTGATAATTAAGTGGTACATTTCCAGCTCCTTTAAAAAATGATTAACCAGAAGGTTGTTGGAAACCTTTAGTTGTGTACTAACCTTGAGGTTGATAACCCTAAGGCACGTACCAAAACTAGGGTTGACCTTGAGGTATGTACTGAGTCTGGGGTTGACCTTGAGGTATGTATTGTCCTAAAGGTATGTACTGTCCTTGAGGTTGCCCCCCAGGCGGTAACTGACTACCTTGAGGTTTCCCCCCCAGGCGGTAACTTACTACCTTGAGGTTGCCCTCTAGGAAGTAACTAACTACCTTGAGGTTGCCACCCAGGCAATAACTGACTACCTTGAGGTTGAGGATTTGGAATACTACCAAACATCATAAGGATTTCTTCTGCATTCAACGTTTGAGTTCTATTAGTACCAGTTGATAACTCATGTCCAGTTGGTCAAGGAGATGCTCCTAAAAAAGTACCAGTGAGTGACTGGTACCCCAAAGGAACAGAAGGACCGCCATATAAAAATGTTTCCGGTGATTGGGAAAACATAGATGACTGTCTTGACATGATCGATGAAGGATAATAACCTCTTGGTGTAGGATGAAAAGGAATTCGAGGTGGTAAAAAACTGAGACCCGGGTTTTCTAAAAAAATTGTCAATGACACATACTAAGCGTCACTCCTAAAAGGACTGTAGAATATTGATTCACACTTCCTAAGATTTAAAGTCTGTTGGTTTTCGGGAAGAGTTACGTCTTCGTCTGGACTAACAAGTTCTTCAATAGAAATGAGGCCAGAAGGAATATTTTGAGTAATGATGTTTCCTACCCTGGGTGAACCAAGACCACTAGAAGTTGGAGAAGCAAATCCTAAAGTTGGAGTAGCAGCAGGTTCTGTGTCATGCTCAGAAATTTCAAGTTCTTGAGCTAAATCACTAGAAGGAGAAATACTACTAGTAACTTCGGAAAATGAAATTTGCTCTTGAATATACTATGTTGTTTGTATTTGATAATCAATATGAATAATTAAAGATGACTCTCCGGCTTCTGGTGATCCAACTCTACTGTTACTAGGTAATACAAGAGCTCCTAGCCCTTCAAGCTGGCTTGGTGTATACTCAGGAGGTTTCCCCTGAAGTCTACGAGATTGTCTTGGTAATTCAACCACAATTAAATATTATTTAATGACACGCAAACAAAGAAAATTTCAATAAAACCACCTAAAGTCTCTAAAGAAACAAACACTTGAATCACACGCCTAAAAAATCTAAGAGTTCAAACCACACACAAACAGTGACTTCTCGTACTAAAAACACTAGTTGGTGATGAAATCCAATGCAGTAGAAGTTTAATACAGAAAGGGCGGTTGGAACAGTTACACTGACAATCTGCTTAATGAAACAGATCGGCACAAGTTTCTTCACAAAACCATTTCGAGTGAAGAGAACCCCCCAGAGAGTCCAAGTGAGTCTAGTCGACGTCTTCTCCAAGTACAGTGAGATCCTTCCTTCACCGTCACCTTAGGAAATAATCTTAAGTTTATGGACACTAAGGTTACCAACAACAACAAATACAACTGGGGGAACAGTCTACAATCCGATCTACGCGCAAGAGCAGAGTAACAAAGCTAAATCCGCTTGAAGGCTCCTCGACATGGTCAATTTGAGGTTTATCAACAAGTGACTCCAGTCTCCTCGACAATGGTTAATTCGAGGTCTATTGTTTATAATATGCGCAAATCTTCTATCTGTCCCAATGAAACAGAATTGATTGTCTCAAAAGTTCGAACATGATCTTGTGATTGACTCCTTTAAGAGAAGCTTCCCAAAATGTATCAATTATAATTGGATTTATTTCCTACCGCAAGATGTATCTACTTGTTTGTTTTAACTATCTTGGAGAGTTAATTACTCCCTACTCCAAGATACTAGCCTAAGCTATATTGGTGATAAGAGCCTTAGAAATATAAAAGATTGCTAGATCAATTTTAATTAAGCTGCTTTTATGGGTTGTTCTTTAAGCCAATAAGTATGGAAATTAAACTTTGATAGTGTGAAGACTCGACTCCAAAAACACTAAAAAGATGCACCTAAAATGATAAGCAATTCGTTTTTCTTTCAATGAAATTCTAGCTAAAAGAAAGAGTTTGAGAATACAATTCTTTAAGAAACAATTCTTTCTTTCAACATGGAAATGGAAAGAAAATATTTGTCTTTTCCAATAAGAACCCAAAACAAGACTAATAATTAATGCTCACAATAAATCCATTTCCTTTTTCAAAACTCGAAACTACAAAAAACAATTTGCTTCAAAAGAAATCTACAAGTTCTAGAAAAACACTCAAAACTACAAAAACTAATTTTGAGATCTAAAAACTTTTTTAAAAATCTAATTGAATAAAAAGTTTCAATTCTTTTTTAGGACGTTTTACTTAGTTGTTTAGTAAATTAAGGATTCATTTGTTCAGAATAACAAATCAACCAAAAACATCCAAATATGTTTTATTTTGTAAAAATGAAATTCAAAACTTATAACAAAGTTTGTTCAAAGATTTGCAAGGAGAAAACTAGATCTATTTCTCACAAAGGATAGATTTCACAACCAAGTCAGACTCATCAAGAAGGCAAAAGGACACCAGGGTAATCTAAGGTTTCTCAAGCTTCTGATCTTTGAGTCACTACAGAGACCAAGTGAAAACCACTCCAGGGATGCAAAACTTCTAGAAAATCATCTAAAACAAAAATACTATCAGAACTTACAAGAGATTTTTGACAGGAAAAACACAGATCTGGGTAGACACTAAAAATCTTAAATGAAACCTAAACTTAACTAGAAGAAGATATTTTTGGTTTTTCAAATTAATTTACAGGGTCTGTAGGCTTCCAGAAGAAACAGGTGCGGTCCTACTCTGTTTACTAAAGGAAAAATGCGTAGATGCCCGCACTGTCTGTAAATAGAAAGTGTTGTCCCCTGAAAAACTTCGGAAAAAACAAAAAACAATCTGGATTCTAAAAACTACCCAAGCCAGCATACATCAATCAAAAACCAAAAACGAAAACAAGTTTCTCAAGTCAAAACAAAGGAACACCAAATATTGAAAACCCTCCCCAGCGTAGTCGCCAATTTTTTGGTCGAATAAATCGATCTTACGGACAAGACCGATCTCCCTAGTATCAGAAGATAGTCTAGCAACAAGCAAACAAACAAATCTATTTTTCTCTAGACATATACGATTTATAAATAAATACTATAAAGGTGTTAAAACCCTACCTTAGATCCAATGCTTGTTCATAGTAGCCATCCTTCAATCGTTCGAAAGAGTTACCTTGAGGACCTGCAATCACAAATAAGAAAACATTAAATAGCACCTGCATAGAAAATATCGTAAATCATGTCTATTATGGTGATCAAGGAATCCATAAAATAAACCATGAAACAACAGCTTATTGAGAAAACAAACTTATTTATATTAACTTTGAAGTAGAAGAACCTTACAACCTTTTCAGCCTTGATGTTGAACAAGCTCTTCCTGGGGTCCGAAATAGGAATTTCCTTTACTTTGAGAAGCCTTGCACTCTTCCAAATGAGATCATAGAGGTATGTAATCTCTCCTCATAAAAACTTAACTAAGAAGACTAAGTTCCAACAACATTTTACCTCAAAAATATTCATCTTCTAACCTTCCAAGTAACCAACACAATGCTTCTTTTTATAATGCAGGGGAGGAGGTTACAGGTCCACCTATGAAGGGATAAAAACCTCCTTCAAACGGATAAGCTCCTCACATCAAGGGGTTAGCTCTTTAAGGTATGGGATGCATGAACCTTAAGAGAGCGAACTTGCCACCTCAAGATTCCTTCCAGAGGCTTCTAGAAATGACTAAAAGTGAGTTTTTAGAATGTACTCACGCCTTTTTAACTTTTACAGGGGTCCGCACCCATAACACAGAGACAAAGCGGCCAGGTGCACAGGAGACATGACTATTAGGTGTGGGACCGCGGGTAATACAAAGAGAAAGTGCGGAACCAGAGTTTTAGAGACTTTTGAGGGCTTTCTCTTATTTTCAAGGCTTGATATGAAAAACTGAGGCTTAAGACTTGCAAAGGAGGAGAGTATGAATGGTAATGGACTCACACAGATTGCAGAATGTCAAGGTGACAATTTTTAGTGCAACACATGATGCTTCCAGTTCCTTTTTCGATCACCATCCCTTCGAGGATCATTCCTTTGAGGGAAATTATTTTGATAGTGACCATATACATGGCAACAATAACATCAAACATTTTTCATATCTCTTCTTTCTTGAGAGGGAGGAGGAGATCTTCTTTGTGGAGCAGGTCCCCGTCTTGGAGCAAGTCTTGAATTAGGTATTCTTCCTAAACTTCTTTGAAATCTTCCAAAGTTTCTACCTCCCTTGCCATTGTTTGAGTGGACTACAAAAGCTTGAGAATATTCACCTGGATTTGAAATGTTGCATCGGGATGTGAAAAATTAGGAGGCACAAATTTCTACTGCAACAACTGGTTACGTTTCTCCTATTTGTTAATTACTTGAACAAATTATTTATTGTTTCCTACAGTAAACACTGAAACTAATACACTGTAGCCTTCACCATTTAAATAAAATGCGGAAACAAGAAACTGAGCAAGAAATAAGTACACAACACATCTACACAGTTATTTTTGGACAAATGTCCCCGGAAAAACCCAATGTGGGAAATCGATGCAACAGCTGAGGATTTTATTATTATGCAGTTGTAATTTTTTAATACAATCTCTGGATGCCTTGTTGGCTATCCAATATAGATAATATCACTGACAGAGAGATAAGTGAGATTACCTCGCACTATCACTAGAAATCCTCATTGATTCACCCACTTAATGACTAGCCCCTAGCTACCTCTACATTGCCTCTACGCAGTTACTGAGTCAGCGCATCATCACATTGCATGGGGTGTACGTTACTACTCCCACTTGATCAACTTTCCTTTGAGACTTTTACTTCTCTTATCGATCCCTCCAGCAAATTTTAGATCTCCTCAAGGTTATGCACTGCCTCTGTGTCAGCCTAAGCTGCCTCTGCGTGCCCCTGCGTTAGCCTCTTCTGGCTCTACATTGCCTCTCCTAGATCTCTCTCTGCCTCCTCTACTGAGTATTCCTGGATCAAGATAAATCGGCAATCGGAACTATCCCTGCCCCTCACTCCAAAAGCTCACTTCAAATTTCTCACCGATCACTGCTCTACTTCAAAAATTTGATCTTTTGAACTCTACTCGATGTGTTCTCCAAGTGCCCATAATCCTCTTCTTATAATTGTCTTGTTGATCACTCAACAACCCAAATTAGATTCTAATCAATGGCTAGGATCATATTGACTTGATCTCCACCTTCTAGAATTTTCACCACAGTTTAGATTAATACCCATTAATTATTTTAATTTCCTAAGTTTAGACTTAGGTACCCATTAAAAATAATTAATTATTTTAATAAAACTATCTCTGCGTGGAATTTCCCAAAACAATTTCTAGGTATTGGAGAATGCATGTATCTAAGCCTCCCAGCAAATTTTGAGACTTAAAGCACATCCAATGCTACCATAAATCAACACTCCCTCTTAGCGAGGAATGTGCTCTAGTAATGCGACCTGTTGAAGCATCACTTTGACTCTGAAACATCTCCCTCTGTGTTGTTGATGTCTGACATCACTGCCCACCAACTACTGCATAAATGGTGCATTTGTACTACTGTTGGTTCTGCCACTGCCAACAATGCATCTATACTGCAACTCCCTCTCAAATTATGCATTTGCATTGTTTCTGGCATTTCCACTGCCAACACCGCATTTGCACTACAACCTTCTCCAACTGTTGCTGCTACTGCATCAACAAGTACTGAACAAGTGTTCAATATGCTGCATCTAGTTGTCGGAGTATGACTACTGCTAGTATCTAGCACTCGTAGCCATTGCAAATGTCACTTCGGCACTCCTCTGCACCAATTGACACTGGTTCATCCTATTACTTCTAATCTAGGCTCTCGTAGCAAGGAATTGATCTGAGAGGTGGCTTCCTCAAGGATCCTCCCCATCTGCAGTCCTTTCAAACTACAGCTCTAGATCACCCCACCTCCCTCCTGGAGGTATCTGGGATGTCATGGAAAAATCCTCCTCGATCTTCGCGGGTGCAGCCTTCAGATCATGCTTCTCATCTTTGTCCTTCTTTCTTAGAGGACACTATTATGCGTAGTGACCAAATTCACCACACCTGAAGCATTTAATCTTTGATACATCCTTCTTCTACCTCTGCTGCTCCTGCTACCCCTTAGATGCGAGGGTTGCATTCTCTTCCTCCTCCTTGAGCTTCGACCCACTGTTGTTGCTTCCATCAATTTTACACTTGACCAAGTCTCTCCTTAGCTCCTCTTGCTTAAGAGAGGCCCACATTCCTTCCCAATCTAGCAAGTTCTCCCTGCCCAGGATGCTCTGGACAAATACTTTCCACTCCTCTGAAACTAAGTTGATGGCCAATCTTACCATCTTGAAAGGCTGAGGTGTAGATCCCACAACTGCTAGCTCATCTCGAGTCTCCTAAAGCTTTGCAAGGAACATATCAATGTGTTCCCCCTTCTGCATCTGCGTAGACCTCATCTTCTTCTTTAAGTACATCTTCCGCTACTCGAAAGATCCTTGATACAACATCGACAATGCATCCCACATCTCTTTGGTAGTCTGTATGTCAGTGATGTTACAAACCACATGATCCTTCACTCCATCGAGGATCATTCTCTCTATCTTTTCCATCTCTCCCTTGTACTTTTTCAGCGGATCTGGATCCGTGGGCACAGCTATGACACTGTCGATGTAGATCTTGATAAAATGTTCATCCATAAGGCATAACATCCTTTCCTTCCAAATCACATAGTTGGATGCACCATTCAACTGATCTTGATCTCTCAACCCACTAGCTACCATCTCTGCCAATCGAAAAACTCGAATGACCTCCTCTCTCCTGTTGCTACTTAGCAAATGAGAATTCGAATTCCTTAGCTAGGAATTCTCTGAGGAAGAAATTCCCTCAAGTGTCTCTTGTTTCTTCTGACGACCTTCTGCCAGCAACTACCTACAGAAAACTGTGTCACACCAGGAACCCCTCTTTGCTAAAGCTTTTGTTGCGCTGCTCCCTCTGCCCCTAAAAAATATCGATCTGGAAATCCTACCTCTCTATCGACTCACTCAAAGAGAGATTTACTATGAAAATATTGCCCTTCTGGCCTGAACTGCGCAATCCCTTTGGGGATTCGATTTGCTACCTATGCAGTGTTTCGACTTCCTTTAGTGTTGGGCTCTTCCAGCAGGCCCAAATTTCTACTGCAGCAACTGATTACGTTTCTCCTATTTGTTAATTACTTGAACAAATTATTTATTGTTTCCTACAGTAAACACCGAAACTAATACACTACAGCGTTCACAATTTAAATAAAATACGGAAACAAGAAATTGAACTAGAAAGAAGTACACAACACATATACACAGTGATTTTTGGAGAAATATCCTCGGAAAAACCCAATGTGGGAAAATCAGTGCAACAGTTAAGGGTTTTATTATTATGCAGTAGTAATTTCTGAACACAATCTTTGGATGCCCTGTTAGCTATCCAATATAGAGAATATCACTAACAAAGAGATAAGTGATATTACCTCACACTATCACTGGAAATCCTTGTTGACCCAGCCACTGAATGACTAGCCCCTGGCTGCCTCTGTGCAGTTATTGCGTCAACTCAGCATCACAATGTCTGGGGTTTGTGTTACTCTACCCGATTGATCAGTTTGCCTTTTAGATTCTAACTTCTGCTCTTCTGGTCTCACACCCCGGCTTCCAACTACAGAAATCGATCCCTCTAGCAAATTTCGAATCTCCTCAAGGCTCTGCATTAACCTACGCTGCCTCTGCATGGCCCTGTGTTAGCCTCTCCCGGATCTCTCTTTGCCTCCTCTACTGAGTATTCCCGGATCAAGATAAATCGCCAACCGAAACTATCCGTGCCCCTCACTGCAAAAGCTCACTTCGAAATTCTATCGACAGTTGCTCTGCGTCAGAAATTTGATCTTTTGAACTCTACACGATGTGTTCTCCAAGTGTCCATCAAGCCTCTTCTTATAATCCTCTCGTTGATCACTCAACGACCCAAATTAGATTCTAATCAACGGCTAGGATCATATTGACTTGATCTTCGCCTTCTTCTAGAAGTTTCACCCACAGTTTAGATTAATACCCGTTAATTATTTTAATTTCCTAAGTTTAGACTTAGGGAACTATTAAAAATAATTAATTATTTTAATAAAACTGTCTCTGGGTGGAATTTCCCAAAACGATTTCTAGGTATTTGAGACTACATCTGTCTAAGCCTCCCTGCAAATTTTGAGACTAAGAGCACATCTGATGCTACCATAAATCAACATGGGATAGAAGTGTTGATTCTTCTTGAGTGCAAGCAACCCATGGCTTATCAAAAGGAGCATTTTCTCTTCCACTAATGCTTGCTGCAAAATGATCCCAATATTCAAGAAAACCATCCATTGCCACAACAACTAATTCTTTATTGAATACCTCTTCTTCAATAGCTTTGAGTTGAATTGTTATTTGAGATATTCTTACCAAGTATGATGCCATAGTATCATTCCTTGTCATCTTAATCTCACGAAGTTGACAAGCTTAAACTTATAGATTGATTGATGTTGTTGATGGTGTATAATTCATTGAGGGCATCATACATCTCCTTAGAATATTTGAGCTCGGTAATATAAGGAATAAGATTATACCCAATAGGGTCCACAATGATGCTCATAGCCAAGATGTCATCTTCTTTAAATTTGTCTTTTACTGCGTGATTAGTTGGCTTATTAACTTGTAACGATATCCAAAACCTTATTCTTGCAAGGATAAGATTAATTCTAGTCTTCCATGCCCTGCAACTTGTAGCTCCTTCAAGCTTGTTCTTGGTCTTCATGAAGGAATTCATGATAAAGGTAACCAATCAAAAAATATCCATGTTCTTCAATGCTTTCACAATGCTTTTCAAGGTAATCTCAATGCTCTTTTTCTTCACCAAAGCTCTGATACCATGTTGATTTTTTAGTGCAATCAGGATTGATACAATTTTTCAAATTGATAACTACTTTCAACACCACAATTAGACTTCTTATAGCATTCCAATCATTAAGTAGTTATACATGAAAAATTTCAACCATTCACTTTTTCAATAGAGCAATAGAGATCATAGTAAATAGTTAGACAAAAGACAAGAGACACCAATATTTAGGCTAGTAACCAAGGCAAAACCTGTAAGGGGAAAACCCAACAATCCCTCCTTATGAGAGAGAATTCAGTTCATCCAAATATATATCAAAATATTCCAAGCAAGATTCCTATTTTTTGAGCTCAATATTGTCCAAGTCAAACCAGTCAAAGGAGAGAGAAAATAGTGAACACTAGTTAAAGTCAAGTCTACAACATAAGAGTCAAATTCCGTCCTAACGTAGCTCTAAACAAAAGGATTAAAATTCAATCAAAACCTCAAAATCAGCAATCACAGTCAAAATCTTGGTCAATCCTCAAAGTTGACCTCTTGCCAACCCATGGTCAGCGAGCAAAAAACAGGAGCAAACTTCCAATCAACATCAATCAACAAACCACAAAAAGTCTCGACCTCCAAAACTAGTCAACAATTCGATCAAACAAAAAGCAACGAACCAAAGTCAACGTTGGTGAAAATAGATGTCAAAAGGTTGGTCAACACAAAAGTCAAATCTCCTTTGCGATCTTCTCCTTGTTTAAGAACGAATGATGTGATGGATGAGATGCCAAATGTGAGGTCAACAAACTTGTATTTATACATGAATTAGGAGGGTGGTTTTTGACCTTGGGGTCCATTTGATCAAGTGCACTTTAGGCCGACTTGATCAACATGTAAAATATGATTTTCTCTTTCGCTTTGCCAATGAAAATATTGACCATAGCTACCAATTTTCAACCGGTTTTACCCCCGTACACCAAGCTACAAGAGATCTCCAAATCAAATTCACAAATAACCAAATCATCCCCTTAGTGTGCTCTAATTTGGTTTTTATAATTTTTTCCTCATTAAAATACCATTGATCATTATTTTATAAAGTGACTTTACCACCCTTTCTATTTAATTACCCATCACATTAAAATTGGTCTTTTTCATTCAAATTACATGAAATAATTACATTAGTCAATCCCCTTTTTTGGACTATAGTTTACCAAAATCAAAATAGGCTACTAGGTCTACCTCCTATAGCCATTATTCGAAAAGGGCATTATAAGATTTTGTTTTTATATAGTAAAAAATTAACCTACATTTTTATAAAGGTTGGAATTAAATAACTACCTACATATACGTCATGTATTTAAGAATATTGTTATTTTAGAAAGAACACGAACATTTTTCTAGAATAACTCTATGTTTTAAAATGTATACAACGGAAACATATGTTTGACGCATCCCGTTATAACTGTCATTTAATGTAAATATTTTATTAATTAATAAGCATAATAATTATAATATGCATATTTTAAATTATCTTTTAAATAATTCCTAACAAAAACCTAGGGAAAATATATAACCACAAGTTAGTAATTAATTGTCCTTGGAATCAAATTAACTTAATAATACCATATGAAGAAAATGCAATTAATAACAAACATGAACATAAATTACTCACAAATGTATTTTTTTGTCATGAAAATTATGGTATTTAGACATGCATGTGGTCCATCCATGGTAATAGTTTAATTAAAATGTTTTTCAAAATGTACAAAGATTTAAGATATGCTCGATCAATATATATATTAAATAAGAAAGTTGATCAAATACATAAATTCCATTTTTCTTATCATATATTTTAATTTAAAAAGCATATTCATCATATAAAGAACTTGATTCCAAGTTGTTTGAAAAGCATATTCAGCGTATAAAGAGCTTGATTCCAAGTTGTTTAAAAAGCCTATTCATCCCATAGAAATCTTGATCTCAAGTCGTTGAAGTTTTTAACTTAAGATGCTTTCATAAGAAATGTGTTTTTAATCTATAACAAATATGAACATATATATATATAAGGTTGAGCAAATACATAAATTCCATTCATCTTATTATGTATTTTAATATAATAAGCATATTCATCCTATAAAAATCTTAATCTTATGTCATTTGAGTTTTTTTAGTTGAAATGTTTTCCTAAGAAATTGTTCTCAAATGCATAAATAAAGAATTTCTAATGTTCAATATTGTATAATAATTTCTGTGATTAAGAATTTCTAAATACTAAATAAAATCTGACTATAGAATTGTGTCACATTGAATATATTACAATAATTTTTATAAAAAAATTAAATTTCCTAAACTAAATATTAAACATAATACCTAAATAATTTATTGCAGTTAAATATATTTTTTAATTACTTTTATAAATTCAAATAAAAATATAAACAATAATATCTATTATAATAACATAATGGCATCGGTCATGTTATACCATATATTGTTATGCTTTTCTATAATATCAACTCCAAAGTTAAGGAAAATAAACCAGGGATTGAAATTTCAGAATTGAAATAGTGATTAAGAATATTTACCAACTCAATTATGTGATTTGGAGAAAATCCATAAATTGTTAATGTATTTTAAGAAATAATAATAATGTTGAATAATATTAAAAGAAAACTATTTGCCAATTATTTAAATTATTTACATTTTGTTACCACATGTTTAAATAGCTAGGTGAAGCATTTTTTTAATTATTTTGTATAAATTCATATAAACATGTTATACAAGTCTATATGATGTGATGCACAAGCCAGCCAGCCAGTTTGTGTAGGTTAAATATCTGTTCACAAATTGTTGTGATATGGAAGCCACATGTATAAAGGATTAAATTAAAATTCACACTTTTTCTAAAATAATTTCAAATACCACATGATTCAAATCAATTTGTTGAAGCTTTTTCAATACACTTATACTTCTAGATGATCATATAAGGCCTAATTGAAATATGGCCACCTTTCATAACTAGTTAGATGTGAATGATGTAGCTCCTTGCTTGTGTATTTTCTTGATAAATAATTTAAATATATTCATTGCACTTGTGCCTAGACTTACTAATTTTGTAGTGGGGAGCACAATCCAAAATGTTGACTTCACTAGTATAAATTCATATGTAGGTAAAGCACTGCACAATTGGGTACTTGTATGTGGACCTACATGGTTTTTAGCGAATTCTCGTCACTTAGAAAAAGCTTTTTGAATTGATGTCATAAATGTCAGAGAATTTTGTAACTAAAATAGAAGTCAAGATAGAAGGTCAAGTCAACAACTTGGGAATAAACCATATATACCTGGTTGACAATCAACTCTTTAAGAGAAAAATGTGAATATCACATGATGAAATTTGTACACAAGTGGTAAAGACAAGAAAAATTCTCACATGGAAACAATAATCATTAATTCATTAATAAATCATACATAACTCATCAATAATCATCTCACTACAAAACATAAAATGAAATTTGTATTTGAAAGAGTAACAATTTTCTTCATAACCACTCAAACTACATGCACAAATCAAATTATTTTAATATAAAAAATGACTCTTAAAATTCATTAATGACAACTAATTATATATATATATATATGAACACTGATGTAAAGAATATATGTAAGCCATAATGTATAGCATTGTGCAAAATAAACTAATAATTTAACACTGACATAAAGTGAAAAATCAGTGATAATTTCTCTTTTCCTTTCTGTTACCTGAGACAACGGAGAAATACGAAATTTACCAAGGAAGATAGACCACATAAACTTCCTTGAAAGTTACATACACTGGAAAACCTTGAAGATGAAGGTATTATTGATTATGAACTCTTAGATGAACGAACCCATTTTCAAACGATATCTAAGGAGAAGCGCAGCAACAAGCGTCCCTCGAAGGGTTCAAGAAAACAGAACAATCATGGGGAAATAGAAAGCCTCGGCTACAGAGTGAATAATGTTTGTGAGATAATTATGCTACTTGTTATCTATAATATGAGCATCTACTATCTACTAAACTTTGAAGTAGGTTCACAGGCATTTAACAGTTCTAGCAAGCTTTGCATCAAACGGTCTAGAAAGAATTTGATCTGATCACTTTCCATCTCTGTTAAATTCATTAATATTACAATCATGAAGAAACTCCTCCCGGTCATCACTCAAACTCACATTTTCTTAATTTTCAACACCCTCGCAACCAGATAACAATCAACTATTTTCTCATTCACAAACAAAGACAGAAATTTGTAGACCAAATTGGGTCCACGCTGTTGGGGTTGATTTTACAGTTTTTCATTAAATTAACTGCTCAAGAGAAGAAGAATCACAAACATTATGACAGGTTCATCAAAAAGATAAAAAGAAAAAATCTGCCACAACCCCATGCACACTGATATACATGATTTCAGATCTCTCCCAGAACAATGAAGATTACTTTCATAGCCTACAAGGCAAAATCATAAAGAATGAGACTACATGGAAACTTTATTTGCATCTCATCTGCTATGAATTGTGCACACAGAGGAGTGCACAGACGGAGGTGATTCATTAGCTAAACTATCCCCTTGGGGACTTCCTCCCATAAATGAGCACCATCATAAATTCCTCTGCACTAGGGTTACTACCACCTGAACTGAATTTAGAAACAGCCCTCTCAGGATCCACGTCCTGTATAGAGGACAGCCGGTCTGATGAAGCAGCATATTGTATCCAAAACTCCACAAGACTGTACAGGGATAGGCTTGGAACAATAGGTTGCCCACAACAAGTTATTTCAACCTACAGAACAAAATCCATGACAGTAAAAATTTAAATTAATGAGAAATAATTGAAAACGGGCATTTTCATTTTAAAACTGATTTATTACCACGAAATATATAACAATAATAGTTTAGATAAACAAGGCACGGACAAACGTGTTCTTAAATACCAATTACAGTTCTATGCCAACGGAAACAAAATGGAAGAATGATAGTAACACATTTTTAAATGATGAGATACAATCCTTCTCAGTTAATCTAAGTCTGCCGAACCTGCCTGGCATTTTACCCAAAGCAGCAAAAGTCACTTGGGTCGCATAAGTTATAACAACTAAGAAAACATTAAGTCATTGCATTGGTTGCTCAATGTAGGTTACTTTAACATGTACTTGGCAATATAAACAAATTAAAGCCAGACTGGCAAGGAATACAGTTAAACATCAGTAGAAGAATATTAACCCTTGGAAAAAAAGCATGGCCCAAGACTCCCAACAATTAATATTAAATTTAAGACTTACACAACAAAGATTAGATGTGATATCAATAAATCATGAAACATATTAATTTTCTGAAGGCCATCTCATCTTGTTAAAAAGTTACGGTAAGCTCTATGAGAATTTTATGACAATTATTCCGTTAAGATATTCAGTTTAGGGAAACATAGAATGAAATTCTAAATCCATCATTCTGGCCGAGTTGCAAGCAACTCTAGCCACCTACTCCCTTAATCACTCAGCCTTCCTGCGAATGGATCGAGGAAGGGGGTGCTCATTGAGCTCTTGCCTTCCAGCAACTGGTGCCTGTTCATCAAAATCCCTTTCGAAAAGCTGCACAAATCTGATTCTGAACAAATCTGATTTTACCCCTGATGTGAAGCTGGCGCCATTAATACTATGTCTCAAAGAAACGACCCTTGCTGGAAGAGCTCTCATTGGACAGTTTACTGGTCTATTTCCGTTGCCCAAGGCCATGGACCAATTGATGTAGAAGAATTGGATGGATAGAACGTAAACTTTCTTATTCCTTTTGTGTAAGAGACTATTACACCTTCCTGTTTGAAAATCAAAGAAGACACAGATCCCATCTTCTGCAATGGTCATTACTTTATGGGTCCACAAGGATTCAGGAATCTACCTGAACCACTGGACCTTGGATTTTGACCCAGAGGTTGATGTGCCATCTGCAGTTCTAATATGGATATGCCTCTCCCATCTGCCCCTTCATTGCTGGAACCATGAACCTTTGGAAACCATTGGAAATACCTATGGAAATGAATTGACAAGTCAAAAACCAAATCTGAAATGTTTTCTTGTGCTCAGGTTTTTGTAGAGGTTGATATAGATAAGGAGCTCCCAAATGCCATAAATCTCAGTTTGGATAACTAGACTCACCTTCAAAACCTTGATTGTAAACAACTTCCATTTGAGTGCAAATCTTGCCATGAATATGGCCACTTCACCAAAGATTAAAATCCTTCTGCGCCTCCTCAACCCCACTCTAAGAACTATAATCAGTGGTAGCAAGTCAAAAGATCCAGTGGAAGAAAACAGGTGGCCACTGGCCCCTGATAATCCTTCATCACAGAAAGAAAGGTCTCCATTGAACTTGAATCGCTTCTCTATTCTTGAGCCCCTTATGAGCCTACAAATACCCAAACACTCCATTGTGCCCTCCTCTGTGTTACCTTCTCCTTCCAGCTCTCAGCCTTTACCCTCCCCTCCAATTCCTCCCTCCTCTTACCAGCCCTCCCTTCCTCTCCCACATCTTCTCCCTCCCCTCCAGTTCTTCCCTGCCCTTATCAACCCTCCCTACCTCCCCTGTATACCATAACTGAAGCCTTCCCCTCCCTCCCTTTCTACTGATCCACCCTCTCTGCCTCAGTCCAATCCACTTTTTGGAATGTCGAAAACATCCTCTATATGCTGGAATGTCTCTCCAGCTTGTTGATTTTCCAGTACAATAGATACAAGTACTTTATTTCTGAAACTTGATAATTTCTTCCAATGATGTAGGTGATTATTTTCTCTTTCAATGTATCACTAAGCAATTATATATTCAGAAATTCAACCATGGAAATACTAGAGCAATAGAGATCACGCACAAAAAGACAAGAAGATTTTAGGATGGGAAAATCCGCAATGGGGAAAAACCCAGCCAACCTTTTCCTTAGAAAATCAATGCAACGAGAGATACATCAAAATCAACTAACCAGCAAGATGACCATAGCCAAGCCGACCCTCCACAAAATCCAAGACAAGTGTCCTCAATTCTGTCCACAGAATCTCTGCAACAAGGTCTGTTTCAGGTCTACAAGAGGGCCGAAATTCATCCTGCAGCTATGCCTCAGACTTTGCACTATGCCACAGATAAACTTCCAGATCTCGGCCTTCTTTGATTGCTAAAGCAAGAGGAGATGAATCGTATCTCTTCCTTCTGTTCTAGGCCTTGTACTCCTCTTCTTCGCTCAAAAACAGAGATATGTGCGATGTTCCAAAGTGCCTCTTGAAGGGATGCGAATAGGCTACTTATAGCCTTCCAATCATGCGAATGGGTGTCTCTCATGGGCAGGCTGACATGATGACTAGGAGGGCCGACTTGGCACTTGTGGAGGCAACATACAATTTTCAAATTTTCATTTTTCCTGCTTTGATAAGGTCGTGCCTGTTGACCACTAGAGTGGCACCTGAAGATTATCTGAAGATTCCATGCCCAACGATATGCCAAAGGCTGCTTGTACCATCATAGCTCATCATACTACCAGAGCTTTTAAACTCTACTTCTTCTTCTTATCATTTTCTGTTGTACTCAAATTCCACAATCCCTGTGGGGACAATCTAAAAGTGATACTAGTATGAGGAGTCAAGTCATGCAACAGACTTGGTAGCTTGGAACCTTATCATCAAGTGAGTTACGAGTATTACTCTGAGAGGTTTTTTTCACTTGGTTAATTATCATCTCCTTACGAGGACTTCATAATTAATTGAGTTTTTTCCTTCAAATATGTCCCAAAGCTGGAGTACGGCTTGATGGTGAGGCCCAAGGTGAGTCCTAGTGTCTAGGGCCATTGTATATTACCATACTAGATCACACACAAAATTTCATAAAACTTGATTAGGTCTAGGAGGGTCTTTTTTTAATTTTTAAAATTTCCCGCAAGGCGGAAATTGGAATAAAATTTATATATGAAATGTAATAAGTGATGTCTAGAGAAGTTGTATGGGGTATGAGTAAAAAAAATTACATCTCCCACCCTCAACTTTCTACTATGATATTTTTTTTGAGGGGTTAAAAATGTGTTTTAGACTCTCAAAACCCACTTTTCTTAAGTTTAGTGGGAAATCTGACAATAAATTAAATAAAAAATAAATTGCTCCATGTGACAAAATGACATAAAAAAGACTTGGAAATTATCTCAAGTCAAAGGACAAGTTGGAGGATGATTTGGCACCTTGCATCATAAATACATGGCCCACTCAAAGTAATCAAATTTCTTGATATAAATGTAGCAACTTTTGACTGGGAAATTCGAATTTGTGGAATTAATGCACATTTGGGAGGATTTGAGAGATTATTTGGCAGATATTTTTATGGGAAATTGTCCCCACATTGGTTCCCACCCATATACACTTGTCATTTCATCATGGAATTTGATTTTGCTTGAGTGATTCTTGATGTCACTTGGGAAATTCGAATTTGCAAGAAGGTGCTTTGGGATTGTCACCATTTGCCTTGGGATTGGCTTCCAAGCTTTTATATAATAAGAGCTTTGTGCTCTCACTACGAATATTTGCAATGGGTTATTGTGCTTGGTGAAGCTCTGTTTCTATGTACTTGTGTTCTTCATATGAATAAAAAGACTTTGGGGTTCATTCATGATTGTTATTCCGTTGGAGCATTGCTTGCATCATTGATGATATATATTTACTTGTGCCTTTGATTTATATTTCATTTTTCTCATATGCTTTGTTAAATTGTAGATGTATAGCTATCTTACATTTGCAATTGTTTATTTGATATGCTCTAGCCTAGCCTCTAGACAGCTCTATCTATTTAAATACAAATTCTAGAGTTCTCTTGCCATTGTTTATTGATTTAATCCATACGAGCTAATGTTTGTTAGAAATTTTGTTGAGGATCATTGTTGAATCAACTAGCAAGTGTGAGGGGAAGTCTTCAAGAGACCAACCCACTCTTGGCATTGTTTTCAAGGAGATCTCATCGTTGTTTGAATTTCATAGATCTAAATCTTTTGAAAGTGCTTGTTCTTACAGCGTTCTCTTTCACATGGTTTATGCATAAGGCAAAATATTAAAAAATTCATTTACATCTTTGAATTTGTGCTTTCATTTCATTATCTAACTATTCAAGAGCTTCTCATAAGCTAGACAAGTCATGAGGTCTTTTCCCATCACTTGATTTAGTTTTGTATATTATTTGTAGCACTACCACATATTTACATGCTCCCTTTTCCACACTAATTTTGGTTTTAGTTTTGCAGCCCTAACATTTTTGTTGTAGGTTCTCTCAAGCTCCAAGTTCTGTTTTCAAGGAGGTTGTGGGCATTAGGAGGGCTTGCAAAAGAGGCTTGGCCATGTATCACTTTGGGAGCTTGTATTTCCTAATTGTAGCACCATCTTCATGTCTCTTGAGTCTCCATACTTGAAGGAATTTCCTTGTGGTTTCAAAACCTCATATTGTACTAAAATCAATTCCTTGGGTATCTCTCAAAGAGCCATTAACCTCGTTGTAAACCATAATAATAAAAATTTCTGTTTTTTTGCGGGAGCGTGGGTTCTACCCAATGGCATCATGTCTCTCCATTCAGTGAGAGATCATGTAAGTAGATTGATTGTTAGTTTTGACATTTCTATTTTTTCTCACATCTTATGCATGCTTTAAATTGGAAATTAAAATAACTACACAACATTCCTTTTCCAAAGTTCACTACAATTCGCTTGCACCATTTACATTGATTGCTACAAGTCACAAGTTACATTCTATTTCATAGCAATTTATTTTTATGCAAGCATCTCTTTAACTTCATACATTTAGCTTGGTAATTGTCTAAAGTTCACTTATGCTTCATTATTGTGCAACATTTTCATATCTTGAGTATTGATGCATTGTTTATTTGGGCAATTTCACTTTCCAAAACAACCATTAATTTTATGTCAAGCTAATCTCTCAAATTAAAGTTTCATTTTGCAAAGCTACTTTGGGAAATCTTACATGCACCAAACATCACTAAAATTTACCTCCAACTTAAGTTGGTTGTATAGACTTTAGGGACCCTCCACCTCTATTGACTCCTCACTATAAGGTCCGAATTTTCAGGCGAGGGTGAAGTCTCAAGATTGGAGTTAAATTGAAATCTTGCTTTAAAGTTTAACTAATAAAATAAACCAAGAGCACATATACATCACCATTTTACTTTACTTGCAATTTTCCCATTTTGCTATCTTGATGTGTTTTGAGTTTTGTTTGCAAATATCAATTTTTTATTTCAAGAAGCATTTATGATACAAGTATTATGAGTCTTTTACTTTTGCAACAATTTAATTTTCTTGTACTTGGAATAGTGTTAATTGGTGCAATTCTATTTCATGTTATTGCTTTGATGATCATTATGCTCATGAGTAATTGATGTATCTTGTTATTTGGGCATTCACTTCCAAAGTACTATTTCCTTTATAGTTGCAATTGATGTTCATATGCTTATCTTGGTCTAACATTTGAATTTTATATCATTTGTATCTTGATTTCATTTTGAGCAAGCTATTGTTATTTACTTGAAGGCACTAGTCTACATTTTGAATCTATATTTCATGTTTGTTTGTTTATTCATATGCTTGCTTGTTTCTTGGAAACAAGTTATTTTTTGACAAGTAATCCAAATTAACACTAGCTTAATCTCCTAGAAACTCTCATCTTTTAACTTAGTTTTCCATTTAAGGACTGTTACCCACCATATTGTGGGTAATATCCCTAAGAGAATTTTTTCTCCAAGATGGTCCTCAGTCAGCAACCAACAGCGCCTTGCAGCGACCAGCTAACTCATTGTGCAAAATCTTCTCCGCCACTTGAGTCATCCATGTGGTCCCTTGCCCATCTGCTATGATCGTTTGTTTGAAGGTGGGTCTCCCAAATCTAAAGGTATGCCTTGTCATTTGGAAATTGAGTATTGTAGTTTGCTGGGCATGGATTAATGGGGGGATTCTGTGGAAAGAATAGGCTAGGTCTGTGCTTCTGTCCGCTCAACCCCTCTTAGGAATTACCTTGGATTCTAGTCTCGTGGGATTTTTTTCACTGACCATTTGATTCCAGGGATGATATTTCACAGGAAACCCTGAATTTAGTTGCGTGATCCCACTCCCTTATCCGCTTATATATTACTCTCTTTCCATTCATTATTACCCCATCCATCATTTCTCCCCTCTGGGTCCACATTCCTCCATTGGATCCACATAGGGTTAACTTTCCCCTTCCCCTTGCCCACACATTGGGTCATGGCCTGGAATGAAGCCCGGAGGTTGATGCAACTGAAAAGAAAGATGAAAACTAGTATGGCCACATTCAACAGGAAAATGTACCACAAAATGCAAAATATGACCGAGATAAATACATTTAGCACATGGGCAAAAACAAATACATGAGCTCTACCCAATCATCATGGCCATCACTCTGGTTCCTACAGGTTCTATGAGGCTTCTTCATCATATAGGAACCCGTGATTGTCCCAACCCGTAGTGGGTGATGAACCGCCCCACCTTAAAAGGGGGAATTCACTATTATGTCTTATTCATCATGCTCTAACCCCTTGAGCCTAGAGCAGTTAATAAAAAAAAACCATAAAAGGCAAAAAGCATAAAAATGAGGGTGGAAAAATCAAGGTTGGGGCACCTCATGTACGACGACTGATACCTCCTACACATTATAAACCCAAGTGTGGGCTTCCCTTTTATCAGTTACCCTTATACCCCAGCATGTGACCCAGGGTTGCCCCTTAACATCCCTACTTCATTCACCTATTTGCCACATGCCACCACCTTTTGAAGGCTGTACCTTGACTATATTATCCCCTTTAGAAGTAGAAACCACCTAATAGGATTATTGGTTAACCCCATTTGGAGTCTAAGAGACACTGGCACATCCCGAAGTCCATTATGGAACGGCAGGCCATTATGAAGTCTTCACCTGTGGTCCATGATTAGATAAGTTCATTTACTCAATTTCTCTAATGACTTCTTGTACTGGAAGGCTAGGGGACACATTGGATCTTATGCAAGATTGTAGATGGTTTCCATCTTGGGTTTGGTCTCCCTATACCAGGTCCTAATCCTCCAGAGGGCTACATTCGCACATGTAGGGTGAGCGTTGAGACCCATGGGTCTCCACAGCAACAGATTGCACCCCATGGATCCCCACAACCATTCAGAGATTTCTCGTGGTTCACTTATTGGATGAGGAGGATGCACCTAATCCTTCATGACCAACTAGACCCAAAACTACACCATACACTTGGAAAATGATCCAAGACTTGCACGATGATGTGGCATCACCTACACCATCATCCTATCCCTTGTAGGCGATCTACAGGCATCTTCGATTTGTTTGGAAACCCATGAGGACACTTGTGTGCCCCCACGTGTCATTTGGAGCACCACAGGGTATTACAAGGGGCCAACCCCTTGTCCACTGCTTTTGAGGGTCATGTTCTTCATTGTGGCACCCATGGACCTTATTAGGCCTCTTAGAGGGCCCTACAACATGCATAGATTATTATTTGACCTCTTTAGAGGGTTACCTTTCATTTATGAGCTAGTTTGGTGGGCTTGTCACCAAAAGTTTAATTATTAGAACATTATTTTATTTTTGGGGCTTATGTAGGCCAAGGAGGCTAATTCGAACTCCTAAGTTGTGTATAAATACAAGTGAGATGAGCTCATTTGCTCATCATCACTTTGGTTTGGATCACTTCTCTCTCTTGAGATTTTCACACTTTTTCTAGAGGATGAATTGGAGCTTTATGGATGAATTTTGATGTGTGAATATTGGTTTATCTTCTCTTGGAGTTTCTCTCTCGTCAATTGCGAAAGGTTAGATATACTCTGTTACATGTAAGTACATAATTTTTAATGTTATTCTTGTTTACTTTTGTCATATATGTTGGACTGGTATTTTCGTTGTTCTAAGGCTAATTGTTGCATGCATTTACTGCAAAAAATTGTGAAATTTCTTTCTATTATAGCATCTCTCAATGTATATGCCATGTAATATGAGTGAAATCTCCTAGGGGTAATTCTATCAAAGAATTTGACCTTGATAAGCCATTCCTCTTACACATCGAAGTATAAAAACAGCAAGGTTGCTTCTTCTTGACCTTGAAGGCTAGCAAAGTGATCTTGAGGCCTCCTTGACTAGGAACCAAGAAATCCTACTCATTTCATCATAGACTCCATTCTCTCAAAGATTAAGGTATTAATCTACCAAGGGTGGTCACTAAAACGCTTATTCTTTCACCTCCTTCCAAGTCTAGCCAAGTTGGGGTACCTAGGGCATCAATTTCCCGACAAGGTAGCCATCAAAGAAATTTGATCACCTAAGGTCTCCTGCATTGGTCATTCCTCAAGCTCTCCTCCAATTTTGAAGCCATTCCAACAATGGAGTTGGGAGAAAAGCCAAGCCCTAGTGTTTGAAAGTTCCAATGGAGGAAAGCAAGCATGCCTATTTATAGTTGTCCGTCCATGCAAAAGGACTAGACTCTTGAACAGGACAACTTGTTCCTTGAAGGGCTGACTTGGTCTATGTGGAGGCAAAAGTACAAATTTAAATTTTCATGTTCCTACTCTTGAAAAGCATACAAATAAATAATTCCTTTTTCTTGAAATCATCAAGAACATGCTTCATATCTATGTCACAGGGTTCGATGAACTTAAACCTTGAGGTTCGAAGTTTGGCAAACCTCAACAAAATATTCAGATTCAATCAAGTTCAGTTTCAGCTCCCGCAAAGATTCGATTTGGGAAGGGTTTCCAATGTCGATTTAAGCTCTCGCCAACACCCTGGCATTGTTTTTCTAGGGCACTGATGTCATTGATGAAAACTCTATTCACACAGTGTACAATCAACTGCATCTAGTGGTTTGAGGAGAACACTAGCTTGTTTCCATTTAAGTATAGGTCGGGGTCATTTCTACTCTTGGTGTGTATTGCACACAGAAGTATTTAACGCATTTGAAGGTCCGATGGGCTCAACCATCTCAACATAGAAGTGATGTATATTTTAAACTTTTAACATATAATATGTAATATAGTTTTCAACATCATGGCTTAGAGTGAGGCCTTTGGATTTGGGATATGAGTGTCCCTAGGGTTTGACCATGGGTGATGGAAACCCTGGACTACTCAGTGTACCATGAGGTGAGGCACACACCGAATCATGGTGACTAGTTGAGTGAGTACCATTAAGTAGAAGTGCCAACCTAGGTTTTGGTACCTGGTGATGATGATGTTGATGCAAGTTAAGAGTTTGACCTAGATGATGTTGAATTTTGTAGCAATGGTCGGTCTTCATAATGTTCTTTTGTACTTGTAAAAGATGAAATGTAAATTATATTTGTAAAAGAAAATTTATATGAAGCAATGTCAAATGGTTTGGGTTCGAATTCGAGTTCGACAATGATTATGTTTGATTTGAATTTGAGTTTTTCAATCAGGTTAATGAGGCTCGCCATTATCGAACTTAATGGTAAGCCTCATTAACCTGATTGAAAAGCTCAAATTCAAATCAAACTTAATCGTTGTCGAACTCGAATTCGAACCCGAACCATTTGACATTGCTTCATATAAATTTTCTTTTACAAATATAATTTACATTTCATCTTTTACAAGTACAAAAGAACATTATGAAGACTGACCATTCCTACAAAATTCAACATCATCTAGGTCAAAACTCTTAACTTGCATCAACATCATCATCACCAGGGACCACAACCCAAGTTGGCACTCCTAACTAATGGTACTCACTCAACTAGTCACCATGATTCGGTGGGTGCCTCACCTTATGGTACACTGACTAGTCTAGGGTTTCCATCACCCGTGGTCAAACCCTAGGGACACTCATGTCCCAAATCCAAAGGCCTCACTCTAGGCCATGATGTTGAAAAGGCACCTACTCCATTGAATGTCCAAACCACAGGGACCATTCCTCTTTAGAATGTTTGTCCCTCATGTTATCTCTCCAATAGTCCAAGGAGTTCTCATGCCCCTGTTGTCAACAATTTGGGCATGCTCCTATTTTCAATAATGGTCTAAGTCATGCCCCTGTTGATATCACATCAACACTCCCTCTCACTAATAGAGGGGTTATTAACTTCTTACTGAAAGGCACCCACTCTTTAGAATGACCAGGCCAAAGCACTGAAAGGCACCCAATATTTTGAGTGACTGGGCCAAAATAATGAAAGGTGCCCACTCATTTGAGTGACTAGGCCTTAAGGATCATTCATCCTAATCTAGATCAACACACTTGACCTGGGAAGAATGACCATCCTTTGTTATATCGCCATCACTCCCTCTCACAAGATAGGTATCAACAAATCCCAAGATGTCCTTGAAGTACACAAACTTCACCCAGGACAGAGGTTTCCACAGAGTATCATCTATTTGCTCATTAATAGGAATATATCGAAGCTTCACTTATCCCTTTTCCACTACGTCACAAACGTAGTGGTACTTGATCTTGATGTGCTTCAACCTGTAATGAAAACACAAGGTTATCAAAAAGCTTCACACAACTTTGATTGTCCCAATATCTCACAATCGACTTCGACACATGATCAAATAGTCCCACGATTAGTTTCGAAAGCCACATTGCTTCACTACTCACCATCCAAGCTAAATATACTCGGGCCACTGAGTGCAACAAATGCCTATTTCCTACTCATTCAAGAGATCATAATGGAGCCCACACTAAAGCAATATACAAACTCTCTTTGTCTCCAACACTCGCCCAATGTGAATTCCTGTCATTGTACTCCTTTGTTTGAGACATCCTTCAAACCATAATTGACGATGCCATGACCAAATGTACCATGTTGGTATTTCAATACATGTTGAGCTACATTCCTTGGTTCAACCATAAACTAATTTGCTTCCTTCATTGTATCCATCATCTTCGTTACATTAGTGACCCTAACTGAGTATTCTTTCTTATGGAGATCTTGCCATGGCAATCCTGATTTGCTCTCTCCCACTGATGCTATCAGCTATCTAATCAAGATCTTTCATCTTGAATTATGAGGTCAACTCCCTCTGAAGCTAAGACAAGGGTTGGAGAAGCCTTGACTTCTCCCTCTTTCAATCAATGCAACTCCCTCTGACACATGAGCTCTTCTACTTTCGTTTGAAAACAAATCATACAAGATCAACCTTGATCCAACACAAGAGGAGTTTGTACAAAGATTTCCTTTTGCTTACAAGCATAAGATTCCTTCATATACCTCACAAGCTTGAGGTAATTCTTACATACACTTCTTCTTTCATCAAGGAAGAGGATCTCAACATCCATCTAACGTACTAACAGAAATCATAAAGATAATAAACTTTTAACAGAAGTGTACCTGACAAAAAATGCTCTTTCATAGCCTTCTCCCTCTTAATGAGGTAATCCTTTGTTTTGTGCTTCTCTTAAGTTGCCATCAACTTACAAGTCAAATCTGACCTTTTTTTAGCATATATCAAGACATATTTCAATCTTGTTGATCTCACTGCTCCCCCTCTAAGTCCAAATCTCATTTAGTACAATATCTCTCCTCAAATCCCTATTTCCATGAGAGTTCTCCTTGTCACAACTTTTCTCTGCTCTTCCACCAGCTACAAAAGTCTAGGCAGCCTTTAATATGTAGCTGCAATCCTCATTAGGAGACCATGGAAGTGTTGGAAAATGTAGCTAGTTTTTGTCTTCATAATTGTCAATGTACTCAAATCATTATGTATATCTTATGTTACAAGAAAAAGAAGAAAGAAAAATACTATTTTCAAGCATGGGTTTCATGCTCAATTTTGATGGTTATCTAAGTAAAGTGTGCTCTTCATGCTTCTAGGGTTTGTCATGTCAAAAGAATATTTTTCTTGAGCCCAAAGAGTCCTTGTCATTTGTAAAAGACCCTATTGCGCAAGTTGTAACATGTAAAATATATTGATTTTGAGGCCAAAAAATTCTACAAGCCTTCTAGCACAAGTCGACCTAAAGGAGGGTATTTGAACCCGTCAAATGTGTATAAATAGAAGCAGAGTCAACCTCATTTAGCACTAATTCGATCTCTCAAGAAGAAGCTTGATCTGAAGCTGGAAATATCAAGAAAGCCAAAGTGAAGGTCAAGGATGCAAGGAGAAGTCAAAGAGAAAAAGAAAAATATGTTTTTGGTCTATATTCTCTCACACGTGCGAAGAAGCTAGGGTTTCTACAGTAACTGCAGGGTTGAAGTTGTAGGTCGAAGTTGCAAGTCAAAGTTGCAAATCGAAGTTGGGGGTCGAAGTTGAAGATGGAAGATAGTTGATGCTACATTGATTCTTGTTGAATTGGTTGACCTCTGGCCTAATTGGAAGGGATTCTAGGAAAGCCGACTTAGTGCTTGGAAGAGGACTTGGTCTAGGGTTTTGGGTCTTGGTTTTTTCATTTGAAGCAGATTCTATAAGAAGAGAAGATATTTTCAAAGTTTTCCCTTCAAGGGATTTTGCCCTAGCTTGGAGCCTAATACTTGTGTCCATTGTATTTATTGTTTTTGCTCTTGATAATTGTTTGATGAAAAGATCTAATAAAACAACACGAGATAACTAAAGTTCACAAGCAATTATTAAGGTTAAGGAGAATTTGAATTAATAGTTTCCCTAAAACATTCTCCAACATGGTATTGGAACTAAGGTGAACAAGAGAAGGCAACTGGAAGATCATCTTGAAGGGTTTGATTGTCAAGAGGAATGTAATGTTCCTAAATAGGAATACTAGTGATATAAAGCAAATAATATGTTCAACAAAATATAAAAAAGAAATATGTATTAAGCACCCATAAAAATGCTAGAAATAATGAACTGCCAAGCCATTTTATTACTTCTTTGAAGGCAAAATACAATAGATAATAGAATGGTGCACTTGGGCTTGTCTCAATGGGCAAGCATGACCAAACCCAGGTGAGAAATGGTTGAACTGATGACTGCTCCAACTGTTGCACCAATAAACACTGCATTGCCCAGAAATTGCCCTTTCTGCCAAGTTTGAATGGTTGGAAACACCACTTCATGTGCTCAGAAAATTATAAGATTTGAGCCCCCAACTCCTTGGCCTAAACCCAGAAAACCCACAAAGGAATTTAGCTAGTTTAGACTTCTGAAATTCCACCCCTAAGGAGCCGAATTTCAGATGCAACTATAAAACTCAGCCTGCTAGATTCTGCCTATAAATCCTCTTGGAAATTGTCCCAAAGTGTTGGACTGACCCCTACTATCAATCCTCTGACTTCCCTGATGAGCTTCGGCATGTAGCACCTACTCCTAAGCCCCAAGAAAATGTTGGACTAGCCCTCTGCATTGTCCCCAAGCCTAGTAATTCAAGTTGTTGGAATGTTGGCTCTGTTGGCTCCAAAATTCACAAGAAATGCCGCCCTGCTGCTGCTCTCCCAATCCTATGACTCTCTTGGCAAATGTTTGATCAAATGGTGGCTCCAACTCCTCTTGCGTATTCTCCAGATAGCCCAGAAATACGCACTCCCTGTATGTGGCTGAATGGTAGTGTTGTGACACACTCTCGAATCTCCTGAAATGCTTATGGAACTACCTCCCTAAGGCGGGAAGAGAAGGTCCGCCGAAGGAGAGGTTGAATCTCCCGCTTGAGAGATTCGTGGCTAAACAATCGATTGACTCAACTAAACAGCAGAGCGAATAGTCAAGTAATTTCGATTTGTAAGGTGCAAGAATGAATCCAAATGAGAGCTTCCTCCTCCTTTTATCTCCTTGAGCCTTCCTTGCCACATGTGGGCCCCTCCATCTAGCTATTCGAATTCCCTCCAAGCCATTCGAATGGCCTAGTTCGAATTCACATGTGGGTGGCCCCCACGTTCCACTAGCAACCAAATAAAGTCGAATTTCCTCCTAAGTCCCTAAGTCGAAAATTTTGGGTTCTTTATCTTAGCCAAAATTGTGTAGCAACACCCTATTACAAGTGTATTTGAGAAGGGACATGACAATCCTCCCCTCCCAAATGTTGCTTGCCCTCAAGCCTGGGTGCTCCAAGATATGCTCACCCTCCCAGGTGGAATCCTCATCTGGCAAGTTCTTCCAACGCACCAAGAACTCAATGATGGCCTTGCTCCTTAGTTTCCTCTCCCTCTTCTCCAAGATGGCCTCAGGTTCCAAAACCAAGTGGCCCTCATCATCTAATGGGGGTAACTTTGTTGTTGTTGTCACCTGTTGCCCCAACACCTTTTTAAGGAATGAGACATGGAATACGTTGTGGATCCTTTTCCCCATAAGCAGCTCCATCTCATAGGCCACTTCCCCAACTCGTCTGATCACCTGGTATGGCCCTTAGAAGTAGGGTTGTAGCTTCTTGACCCCCTTTTGCTTCATCATGGACTACCTGTAAGGCTATAGTTAAAGGTACACCAAGTCCCCCTCCTCGAAATGCTTCTTTGTCCTGTGTTGGTCTGCGTACACCTTCTGCTGGTTTTGGCTTGTCACCAAGTTATCCTTGAGAGCCTTGAGGATGTCTTGGCTCCCTTAGATCCAATCTTTGGCCTTTGGGGCCCAACTGTCTCCAAAAATAACATCAGCAAAAGATAATGCATCATATCCATATAAAGCACAGAAAGGAGTCATACCAATGGACAAGTGGTGGGTCGTGTTGTAGTACTACTCATCTAGATGCAATCACCAGATCCAAGCCCTCTGTTGACTTGTCACGTAGTTCCTCAAGTACCCCTCCAGCCATTGATTTACCCTCTCGGTCTGGCCATCTGTTTGTGGGTGGTAGTTGATACTAGGAGTGATCTAGGTCTTGACCAATCTGAAAAGTTCCTGCCAAAAACTTCCCATGAACCTACTGTCCCTGTCACTCACGATGTTCTTGGGGAGCCCGTGCAAACGAAAAATCTCACGAAAGAATAATTTTGCAACCTGTGTTGCCATGTATCTAGTGGGGATGGTGAGAAAGTGGGCATATTTAGTGAACCTATTGACCACTTTATAAATGCAGTCCTTCCCTTGCACTATGGAGAACCCTGTGATGAAATCCGTAGATATGCCTTCCCATTTCCCTCAGGCATGGGAAGGGGTTGTAGCAATCCTATAGGGTGAATCAGCTCCCCCCTTGGTCCACTGACATGCCTCACACTCTTGTACATGCTTCAGCACATCCCCCTTGAGGCCCTTCCATGTGAATCTTTCCCTAACTGCCATATATGTCTTTCGGAACCCCTCGTGACCGAACAATGGCGACTCATGTGTTGCCTAGAGCACTCTCTCTCTCAACTGTGAGTTGGATACTAGGAAAATGTGCTCCTTGTGATAGATGACCTCAACCATCACTCGGCAACGCTCATCTACATGGGTACCCTCCAAGACCTCGCATGCCCTCTTGCCCTTTGAGTACTCCACCAATAGTTGGGCCTTCCAAACATGGCAAATGCTCATGAGTGATAGACCAACTAGTCTTCGAGATAGAGCATCGGCCACCACATTGTGCTTTCCCCGCACATACTCTATATCAAAGTCATAGGCCTGCACCTTGCTGACCCATCTTTGTTCCCTGTCATTGAAGCCCTGCTGCCCCATGAAGTGACGAAGACTGTTGTGATTAGTCTTCACCCGAAACCTATTGCCCACCAAGTACTGTCAAAATTTGGCCAATGCATGCATGATGGCCAGCATCTCTTTGTCATATATGGAATATGACAGCTCATGTGGTAGGAGCTTCCGACTCTCGAAAGCAATGGGATGCACATCCTGTGAAAAAACTGCTCCAACTCCCACACCGGATGCATCACATTCCATGGTGAAATGTTGGAATTTCTAAGTCTAACTATTAGAAATCCTTTCTGTACTTTCTGATTTATTTCTTCCTACTTGTTCTGTTAATTAACAAGTTATTTACCATGTAAATACAAGTACAGTCTCAACACATACAAATCATCAACTGAAGGAAAAACAAGCACACAAATGACACCGTTATTTTTGGACTAATGTCCCCAGAAAAACCCAATGCGGGAAAACCGGTGCAGCTATCTAACGGTTTTATTATTAAGCAGTTTCAGAATACAATCTGGGTGCTAGAAATGGCTCACCCAACAAAGAATGCCCTCGGCAGTAGTACCTCTCAGTTGGAGACAGACATCAGCCCCAATCTGCCCCACAAAATCTCCCAGCGTCAACCTATAGGGTCTACGTCAGCCTTTGGAGCCTCTGTGTCTCCCACGTTGGCCATCATCAATCTGCGCAACTCCTAGTTGCCTCTGCATGGCCTCTGGCTGCTTTTGTGTGGCCTCTAGCTAGCTCTGTGTCAACCCTCTCCCAGCTTCTACATTGATGCTCCCGATACTATCTCTGCCTCTCTGCTACTGCATTCACTGCGCCTCAGCGGCAACTCTGATCACTCCTTCAATTTCCTTAGCAAACCCTGCCCCAAAAAATCAAATTCTTGATCAACTTGGTGTGTTCTCCAAGTGACCCTCAAGCCTCCTCTTATACTTTTCTCGTTGACAATTCAACGACCAAGATTAAGTCCCTAATCAACGGCTAAGATTAGATCTGGCTTGATCCATGACTTTTGGACCATTCTAACTCAATTTTATATTAATTCAAATTAATATTTTATTTTCCCTAAGTTTAGACTCAGGTACTTCATTAAAAATATTAAATATTTAAATATCTCCCAAACTGGATAGATTCTGCCCAAACCATTTCTGGGTTGGAGATCTCATGTGCTTTAGCCTCTCCACCAATTTTCATGGCTAGAGCACGTCCAATGCTACCCCAAATCAACGCTCCCTCTTAGCGAGGACTGTGCTCTAGTAATACTCACTGAGCATCACCCTGATCATCCGACATCAATCCCTGTGTTGACGCTAGGCCTGCTGCCCAACATCCTCTGCATTGTTGCATCATGTGCTACTACCCATGGCCTTGCCACAGCCACTGCTACATTTGTACAACAACTCCCTCTACATCTGTGTTGTTGCCCATGGCCCTGCCACTACTGCATCTGCACTACAACCCCTCTCATCACGCTACATCGTGTTGCCCATAGCACTGCCACTGCTAACTGCTGCACTGCAACTTAGTTACTAAGAAGTAAGTAACTGATCTCCCAACTCTAACATCTCTGTTAGGCTAGAAACACTCCTGATGTTGAAGCTCCCTCTGTCACTAACAAGTGCTCCCTCTTTGACCTCTGCGCTACTTCAACAACTCTGTGCATCTCGCACTGCTGCCTGTCAGGCCAGGATAACTCCAGAATGAATGAGCGAGAGAAAACTGACTTGATATTATTCATTAGCTGACATATATTTATATACATAAATACAAACGGATCAGTTCATCTTCTGGATGACTGTCCAGTTCACCCATCCGTTTCGGATTAAGTGTCAACATTCCCCCCCTTAATCTAAAGGGATGTTGGTGAGTCCAAGCATCGTTCTGAATCTTTCAAGCTTTTCTCTTCCAAGCGCTTTGGTGAAGATGTCTGCAACTTGCTCATTTGTGGAACAATGGCGGAGATGGATTGTTTTGGCCTCAACATGATGTTGGATCAAATGATATTTAGTATTGATATGCTTTGTACGATCATGAAACTTTGGATTCTTGGCCAACTTTATTGCAGAGGTGTTGTCAATCATGAGTGGAGTTGATTGTACTTGTTTCACCTACAAATCTTCAAGAATTTTTCTGAGCCACACAATTTCTTTTGTTGCTTCAGCTGCTGCCACGTATTCTGCTTCTGTTGTGGAATCTGCTGGAACTGATTGTTTGCGTGATCTCCAAGAGACAGCTCCTGATCCAAGACTCATAGCATATCCTGAAGTAGATACTCCAGTTTCTTTGCCTCCATCGAAGTCTGAATCAGAGTATCCAATCAAGCTGAAGTCGTCTACTTGTGTATACTTGATTCCAAGGTCTTGAGTTCCCTTCAAGTACCTTAGAACTCTTTTTGCAGCAGACCAATGTCCCTCACAAGGCTTTTGCATAAACCTGGAGAAGATTCCAACAGCAAATGAAATGTCTGGTCTAGTAGTAGTGAGATAGATGAGACTTCCTATAAGCTGTCTGTACTTTGTTGCATCCTCAAATTCTTTTCCTTCAATAGATGTGAGCCTCAAGTTTTGTTCCATTGGAGTAGAAAGAGGATTGCATTCTGTCATGCCAAATCTGTTTAACAAATCTCCAATGTATTTCTTTTGAGAAAGAAATATGGATTTTGAATGTTGGGTTACTTCAATGCCAAGATAGTAATGAACATAGCCCAAATCAGTCATTTCAAAGATTTTTCCTAATTCTTTCTTTATGGATGCAATATAACTTTCATTGGTCCCTGTCATTAAAAGATCATCTACATATACCACAAGATATACAACTGTTTTGCCAACTTTCTTGACAAATAAAGTTGCATCATCAAGATCAAAATGATTGAAGTTGAGTTTCAGAAGATGCTCAGGTAGATTTTCATACCAGGCTCGTGGTGCTTGTTTGAGGCCATACAAGGACTTCACAAGTTTGCATACTTTATGCTCATGTCCTTTCACAGCAAATCCTTCAGACTGGGACATAAAAACATTTTCTTTAGATCTCCATTCAAGAAGGCAGTTTTTACATCCATTTGATGGACTTTCCAACCGTTCTGAGCTGCTAGTGCAAAGAGTGTCCAGATGGTGGCCCATTTTGCTGTGGGGGAAAAGTTTCCTCATAATCGACCCCTTCCTTCTATGCAAAACCTTTTTACACAAGCCTAGCTTTGTGCTTGTCAAGTGAGCCATCAACTTTGTACTTGTTCTTGTAGACCCACTTGCAGCCAATTGGTTTGGTTCCAAATGGAGGATCAACCAGCTTCCAAGTGTCGTTCTTTATGAGGGCATCATACCCCTTTTGCATTGCTTCTTTCCATTCATCATGAGAAGCAGCTTCTTTAAAGGAAGTTAGTTCAAAATCTGTAGACAAGTTCAATTCACAATCATAAGAAACATCCATATCAATAGGTGAATTAGAGTCATCTACATCACCTCCATTTTGTCGATTTGTATTTCTGGTTCCTGTTTTTCCAATTTCATCGGGATGAACACTTTCAAGTGTCTTTGTCAGCCACTTTGGGGGACCTTTCTGAGATGGTCCAGGCTGCTCTGTTGATTGAGTTGGGAGTGAATCAAGATTGAGTCTCCCATTCTATCAATTACATCACTTAAAGCATCATCCGTTGTTGGAGTTTCAGTCGGGGGAGAGTATTCTTCAGAAGAAGATTCCACATGTTGATCTAGTATACGAATCCCCCTTCAAGATGTGGAATCTGATTTTCAAATTCTTGAAATGATTTCATTTTGCGAATCTATCCAAGTGATCAAGTTGCCGCTCAACAACATTGTCAGATTTGGATGATTCAAGAAAAATTACATCTCTAGATAT
>APFE030760370.1:0-13857 GCA_000404065.3 Pinus taeda | reverse complement strand
AGTCAGGATAGTTCTCCTTGCCAGTGAGAACTATTCCTATCATAGAGATGATTGAATGCATTCTGTAAAGGTTACTTCGGCTGAAAATTTTTTTTGCTGATATATACTTCTGATGGAAAAATACTCTTAAAAAAAAAAACTTATGCTGCTTTGAAAAAATGATTTTGATATGAAGAATTACTATGTATATCTCTGCTTTAAAAATGATTTTGTTAGGGAGAAAAAATCATTTAAAATCTGCCTTATATCACCATATATATATGCAAAATCATTCCATACTCAAAATTCTGTTATCACCATATTTGTCTCAGCTTAAAATCACCATATATATCTCAGCTTAAAATCACCATATCTATCTCAGCTTAAAATCACCAATTCATATTCAAAATTCTGCTATAATATGGTTAACCAACATTGCCATAATAAACTTCAGAACTGTTGGACAACACTCATATAAATACAGTATTTGATGATCTCTGGGCATTCAATATCTTTATTTCAACATAGTTTGATCACAAATAAAAGTGCATGATTCACATAATGGAATACGAAGCCAGCATCTAAAACTTGGTAGAACAGGAAGCCTTTACATGGCAATGCTTTTAATGTCCACTGAAATTCATTTCCCTACACGGCAATGCTTTTACTGAGTCAAATAAATTCCCATAAGACCTAACTATATAACATATGCTGATGCCGATTTTCGAACTATACAAGATATATGCTGATGCCGATAGTTAAGAGCCGGAGTTAGACATTGAAAACCAACATGTTTACAACCGGGCCATTATCTAAATCCAGAGCCAGCACGCAGGCCAAGGTAGGCGCAAGGCGAGGGTAGGTGCAAGGAAAAGTTCAACGAATGATACCGCAGCTGAGCCAGCACGCAGGCCAAGGTAGGTCTTGGGTTCGATTCGCCATCTGTATTTGCAAATTGTTTATCATAGATCATTCTTGTTCAAACCATTGCAAGCATCGGAAGGTGGGTTTCAGCAGGCAAACTTTTTCAAGGCCAAAGTTTCTTCAAATCCTTCAATGTCTGTAGGATTTTGTTAAAGATCGACTGTCTGCGGTCATTCTGTCAGTAGTTCCCTCCGGTGCAGGCTCAGTTAGCAAGGATAGACGAGGTATCCAGGTGCAATTGACAACACTCAAGGGTATTACGCAGAAACACAATTCGAATGATAACGAATATCTTTATTTCAGGTGGAAAAAGTTTCATAACGCTGCAAACAGTCATACGTTTAAAAGGCGACTGGCAAGGCTGGATGGGTAGGGTAATAGAAGTTCAACGAATGCAAACAGTCATACGTTTAAAAAACTGTTCACGCGGATCCAAAAAACAGTCATACGTTACCAATGTCAGGCCAGACGTTTTAATGAAGGCAGCGGCAGTCTTCAGCAGCTGCAGTCTTCAGGCAGCGCCAGGCTCCAGGTATTCCAGGGATGTCAGAGACTGAGCAGCTCTAAGGCAGGAGTTACAACTATTTCTGGGACCTGTGCTCTGATACCATGTCAGGCCAGGGTAACTCCAGAATGAATGAGCGAGAGAAAACTGACTTGATATTATTCATTAGCTGACATATATTTATATACATAGATACAAACGGATCAGTTCATCTTCTGGATGACTGTCCAGTTCACCCATCCGTTTCGGATTAGGTGTCAACACTGCCTCACGCTGTCTTGGGACTCCTGCACTGTATCTCCCTCTGTCGCTCCATCCACATTCGTCTCTACCGACATCTATCAGTCGTGCTACCCCTCTTCGGGGCTCTCGTAGCAAGGTATAATCCAAGAGGTTGGCTACCTTGAGGATCCTGCCCCCCATCGCCTGTAGTCCATCTGACTATAGCTCGATGTCTCCCCGCTTCCTCTCAAGTGGCGCATGAGCACTCATGGCACAGTCATCATCTATCTCCACTTCTTTCTCCGCCTTTGCTGGCGCAACCTCGGTCTCAAAAGCCTCTCCCTTGCTCTTCTTCCTCAGACACTAGCTCGCACAGTGACCCAGCTCCCCACAATGGAAGCATTTGACCTTCGAGAGGTCCCTTCTTCTTCCATTTCTCCTGCTTTCCCTCAAGATGCTAAGGCAGTATCCTCCTCTTCCTCCTCCTTGATTCTGACCCCCTTGTCGCTGCTTCCTGCCTTGGTTAGCCTTCTAATCTCTTCTTGACGAAGAGTCGCCCACAGTTCCTCCCTCTGGAAGGGTCGACCTCCCCAGTATGCTCTGGAGAAATTCCTCCCAATCCTCTGGGACTACGTTCAATGTGGTCCTCACCAACATCTCCTCATCCGGCGTGGCCCCTATCGAAGTCAGCTAATCCCGGATCTCCTTCAATCGTCCGAGGAAGGTGTCTATTTGTTCTCCCTTCTGCATTTGGAATGACCAAAGCTGATTTTCTAGTTGCATCTTCCTCTGCACGGAAGTATGCTGATACAATTTCGTCAGGGCCTCCCACATCGCATTTGTTGTGTCCTTTTCAGCAATAGGTGGTAATACATGGTCCTTGACCCTGTCAAGGATGATGCTCTTGGCCCTCGCCATTGCCTCCTCGTACTTTTCGTTCTCAGTCGAGTCAACTAGGATCGCTATCATGTTCAAGGCGAGGTGCTTGAGATGATACCTATCTAGAATGGACAAGATCTTGGCCTTCCAGACTACGAAGTTTGAGGCTCCGTCCAGTCTATCCTGATCTCTTACCCCATTCACTACCATTTCGCTGCTCCTGTTTCGACTCTTCCAAGTCTCTCTACTTCCCTCCTGGCAGTTCTTGGTGTGACTCCCTCTGAGCCTCGATTTCCCTCCTCGAAACCCCTCTACCAATGTCGAGTTGCCTCCACTCCGATCATTAGTGCAACTGCACCACTGATCCAGATTTCTTGGCTAGAAATTCTCGGCAGCAACTCCCTCCTCCCTGGTCTTGTCCTGTTAGGTATTGTTCTGACCACAGTACCCCACCAGCTTCACTCTGCAACTTACCCACAACCTCCTATGCCCCAGCAAACTAAAGCTTAGAGCCTCTCTTGGTCAAATCAGTCAAGGGTGTTGCCAACTGTGAGAACCCCTTGAAAAAGTTCCTGTAGTAGGTGCAAATGCCCAAGAAGCCCCTCAACACAGTCACATCTTGTGGTACCAGCCAGTCCCGGATGGCCCGTATCTTCTCCTCATGGACCTTCACCCCATCAACACCAATGATATGCCCTAGGTAGAGCATCTCTGTCAAGACAAACTCGCACTTGGATAGTTTGGCATAAAACTACTGCTTCTCCAAGATGCGTAGTACCTCCTCTAAGTGCTAGATATACTCCTCCCATGTCCGGCTATAAATCAGAATGTCATCGAAGAAACCCAGCACAAACCTCCTCAACTGTCCTCGGAAGACATGGTTCATGCATGACTAGAAAGTGGTTGGAGCATTGGTCAGCCCAAATGGCATGGCCAGGAACTCAAAGTGCCCATAGTGGCACCAGAAAGTTGTCTTAGGGATATCCTGATACCTCACTCTGATCTAGTGGTACCCCGAACGCAGATCGATCTTACAGAAATACTTGGCTCCTCTAAGCTCATCCATCAACTCATCTATGCGGGAATGGTGTACCGGTTCTTCAATGTCTTTTGGTTGGGGGCCCAATAATCAATTCACATGCAAAGGGTTCCATCCTTCTTCTTCGCCAGTACTACTGAAGAAGCGAGGTACTGGAACTTGGCCTGATATAGCCCAATACTAATAGTTCCTTAATGGCCTTCTCTATCTCATCTTTAAAGGCTTTGGGATGCCTATAAGGGGTGGTGATCACCGCCTGCACACCCGGCTCCAACTCAATAGTGTACTTGAATCCCCTGTCTAGTGGCTTCCCTGATAAAATGTCCCCAAACACAACTGCATATCTGTCCAACAAAGCCTGTATGTCTGGTGGTGGTGGCTAGGCTTGTCCCCCAACCTCCGAAATCCTCAGCTCTACTGCCCATGCAATGTCCCCACGTCGCAGATTTGCCTCCATCCTATGGGCCGAGACAATCTTGAGATGGATAAGACTACATGCCTCTCAAAACTACCAGTTTGCCATCCAACACAATGAACTCGATTTCTGGGTTCCTCCAATCTGTAATGACTCGCCTAAGGAAGTACAACCATTGGACACCCATCACCATGTTGGTGTCTAGCACATCAACCACAAAGAAATGGTCCGTCATGTATGTGGCTGAATGGTAGTGTTGTGACACACTCTTGGATCTCTTGAAATGCTTATGAATTGCCTCCCTAGGGTAGGTACAGAAGGTCCCCCGAAGAAGAGGCTGAATGTCCCACTTGAGAGATTCGTGGCTAAACAGTCAATTGACTTAGCTAAACAGCAGAGCGAACAGTCAAGAAATTTCGATTTGCAAGGTGTAAGAATGAATCCAAATGAGAGCTTCCTCCTCCTTTTATCTCCTTGGGTCTTCCTTGCCTCATGTGGGCCCCTCCATCTAGCTATTCAAAATCCCTCCAAGCCATTTGAATGGCTTGGTTCGAATTCACATGTGGGTGGCCCCCACATTCCACTAGTAGCCAAATAAAGTCGAATTTCCTCCTATGTCCCTCTGTCAAAAATGTTGGGTTCTTTTCCTTGGCCAAAATTGTGCAAAATTGTGTAGCAACACCTTGTTACAAATGTATTTGAGAAGGGACATGACAAGGAATCATTTGCAAAAGGACACAAAGAAAGGAAAAGAAGATCTAATGACCTAGAAGGAAGAAAACTACATCAAGCTTTCATTGAAGAAGACCTCATCATCAAGCTCTCATTGAAGGAAGGAAGGACAAGTTCTTACTAAAGATTCTCTAGTGGATCATCTTGAAGAAGAGGAAGCATCAAAGAATCTTGGGATCGTCATTCACTCTTTGAAGTTGCTCAAAGGCACCATTGTTGAAGGCATCCTAGAAGTCATCATTCTAGGGCATCGTTGAAGTCCTTTCTGAAGGTACTGAAAGCATCAAGATAGTTGGAAACATCATTAAAAGGAAGGACTCTTAGTTGACTAGTGTTATATTGTCTTCTATGTCTCAATCTACAAATCATATGGCTATGTTTTGCAAGGAAATCAACAAGCTCGTTGGATCAACAAACTTCCTAGCGTGGAAGAAGAGGATTGACTTGGCGCTCACTGAAAATGAAGACATGTAGTATGTCCTTGGTGAAGTAGTTGTACCAGGAAAAGTGAAGACTCAAGAGTTAGCAAAATACAAGATGGGAAAGGCACAAAAAATCATTGTTGAATCTATAAAAGATCATCTTGTTTCCTTTGTTGTTGATTTGAAGCTAAGTTGCTGGAAACGGCTACCCTAACCCCCAAAACGGCGTTTTCCCGTTTCAGATACGGATCCGGGAACGAAACACCGGAAAAATGCCAGAAAAACGTTTTGGTGCCGTTTTTTGTTTTTGGATACGGGACGTTTTTTTCAAATGGCGTTTTTGTAGAAAAAACGTGCTGTTTTAAAAATCTGAAAACGTTTTCTGAAATTCTGAAACGTATTTGGAAAAATTTTAAATGCTTTACAGCAAAAAAAACTGTTTTGAGGTCCGCAAATACCAGATTTATCTGGAAAATTTAATGGGTCGCCTTCACATTACAGCTAAGCACCTTGCCAATCCACATCGTTTATGCAGCGGCCGAGTATGATAAATTGGACGGAACCATGTTAAAACAAGTTATGAGCTTGATATGGGTGGTCAGCTAAAGGGATTTTTTGATATAATTAATGCATCGAGCTTAGAAGGGGCCAAAAAGTATTTCAACGCTACATCTCTTTTCGTTGAACTCTGGTCTTTGAGGACGCGAATACAGGTTCAGTTTTCGGGTCCACAAAGATATGGTTTACAGGAGATGATTTAACCATGCGGTTGACCTGAGCGTTGTAGAGAGACTCGAGAGCCGTCCATATTATGGCGTTTTGGTCAACCTCATGATGGGGCCATCCCCATTATCTAGTATCAAGGGCATTGATGTGGCCACCAACTCCATCTAATTTCTTCATGTTGTGTTTTGTGTAGGCTCTATTGATCTATTTCGCCCATTTAGGATACTTTTATAATTCTCTCAACATATGTTGGAATAAATAAAAATAATATTTTATTTTGTGAGGTAGGTTGAACTATTTATAGTTCTTTCCAATGTCTTGTAGAATAATTAAAAATAATAATTCATTTTCGACCTTAATGGCAATAAGCAAATCTTTTTCTGTCTGGAGAATCAGTAATTTGTTCTGGTGCAGATGTTTTTATAATACTATGCCATCATGTAGTTTTGATTAACGTGTGTTTGTTCCCGATGAAGTTCTTTCCAAGTTAGTAAATTCCCTCTCTTGGTTTTCGATTGAGAAACCTCAAACCTGTTCTTGGAGTTATATAAAAAAAAAGTTAACTACTTGCCATTTTCTTGAAGTTTCATCAACCCTGTTTTACTGTTTTTGGATGTATTAACATATTATGCTTTTCTTTGAGGCACAATTCAAATTTTATCGATCTACTTGCTTACAAATCTAATGTAAACTCTTTAGCATATATATTTTAATGTGGCTTGATTATAAGTCTTAGACTTTTAGTTTACAAAAGGTATTTTGTTATTTTACACTATATTTATTTGCCATGCATAGCATGTACATGTTGAGATTTCTCGCTTAATGAGGGACATTCTTTTGTCTCGTATATATAGAGAGGCTCAAAATTTCAAATAAGTTTCCAAACACTGTCATACACTCAAGAAATTATACTTGGCTGTATCCTTATGGCATATGTTGAATTGATGATGATGAATCATGATAGATCATAGATGATAATCTAGATTCTGAAATATGAATGGTAATATGAAATTCTTATTTTTTAAATATCTCTATATATATATATCTGTGTGTGTGTGTGTGTGTGTGTGTGTGCTGTTTCCTGCCGTATCGTATCCAGATTTTTTGAAAATTTGCCGTATCCGTTTCAAACCCCGTACCCGTATCCGTTTTCTGGTAACTTAGATTTGAAGACATCCAAGGCTATGTATGATAAGTTGGTAAAGCTGTACTCCATAAGTACATCAAGTCAAAAGATTTCCTTGAGAAATCAACTATATAGAATAAGGACATCAAAGGATGAAGACATGGCCACTTATCTCATGAAGATCTCACAAATAAGGGATCAATTGCAAGGGCTTGGAGAAACTGTTTCCGACTCTGAAATGACCATTTGTGTATTAAATCATGACAGTGATATTGTATGCATATATGACAGTGTCCTTATATGTGACGGTGATCTTATTCTATAACCTTGAAGTGTGATTGACCTTGATATGTGACAGATGACAGCATATATGAACAGAGCATTGTGAGGCCAAGTGACTGAGTCAGTGTGTAGCAGTAGCAGCAGTGAGCAATGGTACAGCAGAGACAGTAGTAGTCAGTGACAAGCAGTTGATAGTAGCACGGCAGTGAGAGCAGTGGAAGCAATGGCAGCAGTGGACAGCAGTGGCAGCAATGGTGGTAGCAGTGGACAACAATGGCAGTGAAGTGCAGAAGCGGAGGCTGCAGCTTCATTGTAATGGCCCATGGGCAATTATCCCTGGTATGGGAGCCCAAACCCATTCATAAATTATTTGCTTCCTTCCAGCTTTGCTGGTAAAATCCTTGGGGAGTCTTGTACTTCCAGTTTAATTGGTAAATTTGTATGTACATCATACATAACAGAGCACTTGGTTGAGACAAAATTATTGTGTACTGATCATTTGATGTGGTGTTGTTTCATGTGTTTGTTTTAATGCTCTGAATATTTGAGATTAATCTAACCAATTATGAAAAATAAGAAAATATTGATTAACCCCCCTCTCAGTATTTCCAACAGGAGACTCCTCCCATTGTGACTCCTGTTTGACCAAGGACAAGGACATTGATACTCAACACTCTCCTCTCAAATTGGTGGAAGTTGAAGGTGAAGTTTACCTCTGAACCAATCAGATGTTGAAATGTGCCGTGTGAATAACACTTTAGAGACTCAGGTGGGCCTGATGGTAGATGCCATTCAATGGCCACTTTCTAGTTATTTTATATATTTGTCACGTTTTATCATGTAGCCTTACTATTGTGTCAATTTGTAAAGTGGTACCTGCCTTGGTCGTCAGTTTAGGATAATTCATCAGAGTAGGGAAGTGTTTAAGGATTTTTGGCAGGATTATTGTTTTGTTAGCAGGCATGGCCAATCTTATAACTTTTTTTAATTACAACACTGTCTGGTTCAGCCACTAACTTTTTCCAACACAAATATGACTGTTACTGTTTAAAAATCAGTTCAAGAGAAATCAAAATAAAACTAAATCAAGTGAAAAAAAATGAAAAACTCATTAAAGTAGCTCACCAGGTATTTTGAGGTAATCACAGATTTATCTAAATCATCCGGAAACATTTCAATTTTTAAAGAAAGATGTTGAACCTGTGCAAAGACACCTTTTTGCAATCTCCTAAATTGCCAGGAATCTCCTAAATTGTGGGAATGTGGACATGGATGCCACTTTTTGATATCCTGGGGGGTGGGGGGAAGGTTGTGGGGGTGTCAAGGTGCTCCATATAAAAAAATATATCTATGAAAAAAATTATAAAAAATAAAAATAAACTAAAATTTATGTGAATCAGAAAGCCTGAAAGCATAAAACAATATGATTCAATCACTGATGATATGGAAACTGGAATAACAAAAAGACCATATCCAAAATTCATAAATCACAAATTCTGAAACTGAAAGTGAACACAAAGAACACTGAAATTTGAATAACTGAACACTGAAGCTATAAACTGAGGTGTTCTGCTCTTAAATATCTACTGGAAGCAACTGTTAACAAATCCCTCCAAAAAATCAGACTCCTAGAATAACTTCCTGGATAGATTTATGTAATAAGATCACAGGGCATGGAAAATACAAATCAGGCATTAAATCAGATCAATGGACAAGAAAATAGACCTTAAAAATAAGAATACTAGAGATGAGATTAGACCGTACAAATAATAACTTTGTATTGTTCCAAGGGGCATCTGCCTAATTTAGTTGGAGGCACCTTCCCACACCTGGGACGAGGGACATGTTTCACTGGATGGGGAGATGTATCTCCTAAGGCTGGGGAGGCACACCTGGAAACAGAGGAAATCCCTTTTGTCCAAAGCATTGAACAATATTTTTTCCCAAGACTTGAATGTTGAGAACAATGATTTATTGGGATGAGATGGTTTACTCAAGATGTTTCATTTTATTACCTCGCTCGCTTCAAAAGAGCTCTACCAACATTGGAGGTTAGATATGAAACAGTCAATAATGTTGACCATGAACGCTTAAACTTTACCATCCATTGCATTTGTAAGCAACCTACTTTTAGTAAACCTTTTGGATAAAAGCATCCAGGAAGACAAACAAAACACTATGGGTAAAAATCTAAATTGATGTCATGATGTAAGGACAATGTGTCCATCGAGATTCTACGGCAATAAGGACCATTGGAAATATACTTCTGGAGCCAGACCAAAAGATGCTAGTCTAGGAAAGCCCTCAATACACTTAATTTGAAATATGATATAGTAAGTCCTGGATGGGGGACTGCTCATCTTATGGGTTATGCAATGGCTCTGCAATGGCTCTATTTGCATGATTCCTGTCTATCATCCTAGAGATTAATAATCCATGTTTATGTTGGGCTTTAATTAAGTCAATCAACAATATGTTACTACTAAGTCATCCATGAGGGTTTGCTAAATCAATTGAACCATCTTCCCAAGGAATAATGCATGTGGGAAGGCCATAGATCACATGTTCAAATCCAGTCAAGCCCCTCATAGTTACAAGCTGCTATTGTAGCTGGCAGTTGAACCCCCTCCATTTGGATATTCTGAGGAAGACAGGGGTCTCACGAGGTTTTCCATAGAAAAAAAGGTTACTAAAAAAGTACAAAGTAACCATAACTATTGAAGAATCATTTGCACTGAGATAGCAACACATACAATTTGAACATATAACTAAAGTATTAGACAAATTGAACTCCACAAATATTACCTTATTCTTGGTCTACAACAAAAACATATGTTCATCTATTAAGCACCGAGAGCAATCTAATGAGAAGGATCTTTGCTAGTTTATAATTGTTGTTCAACTATGATAAGGATTGATCCCTATGGGTACTTAATAGCTCAAGGGTTAAGAAGGATCTTGGATGGTTTATATTTGCTGTTTAAATATGCTAAGAGAAAAAGAAGACGAAGCTGGAATATTTTTAATTTATTTCAGGTTAATTACACACATGAGTGCACAGCATATGCAAAAAGACACATCTTCCTCCACCTGGGCTATAGATCTCCTCTCATCTGAATAATAGGTAAGAAGGCATGGTACCTCACTTCTAGTTTAAGACATAAGTATATCACCTCAAATGGTCAAAAAAATCAATAATTAGTTCAATAAGATAGAATATTACTATAGAAACATCTATAAGTTGACGGAAATCTTTCTACATCTTAATCTTATACCCTAGACATATGACAATATCATCTGTAGTGAACTTGATTTCTAGATCTATACTGTTGACAAACCACTTAAAAAGGAGAGCCACATAACTTCATAAAAGCAGTGTCCCAAAATTTACTACCGACTTGAACATATTTCTTTGAAACACAGAAAGGATGTCATGGAGATTCTCACCTCAGATTCATTCTTAAGCTCGAGCTTCTTTACAAGATATTTCTTGACATATGAAACCGGCACATTTCCATCTCTGTGCCAATGCAAAGTACAAAATGAAATAGGTTAGTTGGAATTCTTTCACTCAGGTGTAACAGGAAACATCAAGTATCAAAAGACGATTTCAATTATAAAATTATTGAAGGAAACATAAATATGTAACAGGCTTGGTCTAACTCCTCAAGTCTATAATACAGCAAGACGTCATATTAATATACAAACTACTAGGGAAAAACATGATTGGAAAGGCACATATTTACTAAAGTCTAAATTATACTATTTCTTAAGTTGCACGTTAACATTCAGATTCCTGACTATATCGATACCTTTTATGCATCTATTGATGTTTGTTATACACTAAGATGTTAATAACTGAGATGACATTGATCACGAACAAAACAGACTTCAATGGATTTATGTGTGCTGTAAAAAGTAGGTAGCATGCAGAAAAGCTGAGTAGGAATTCCTCTAGTCAACTGGGAGTATCAGTGAAACTCATCCAAATTTTAATGGTCTAACTTGTGTATATCAAATTTGTCTGAAGTAATCCCAGATTGATGACAATAATGAAACAAGAAATATTTATATGATATTACAATGTACATGCACCAAGCATTTTGCCAATCAGGAATCCTATCAAGAGCTAACGAGTTTGGTGGTTGTGAAGTAGGAGCCATAGGTTATTATGGCTGTCATATGTATGTATTTATGTTGTGTCCTTTCAAATTGCTGGCCTTGGCATATCCACAGAAGCAATTCTGTCATGCCATACAGCATTATGGAGTCAATAATGACCCATACTTAGCCTGATACTCCCCTTCTAATTTCTCCTAATCTGGAGATCTTGTTGTGTGTGGTAGTAGTCTGCAAAATGGCGCTGCCCAAGCAGCCCAGTAAATTCATCCCTAAAGATTACCATGAGAAAATGTATCCAACAAGCCTCAGAATCAATGTGGAAAAATTCAAACTCCGGAATAAATTGGCGAGGGCTCTGTTGACCACTAGAGTGGTACCTGATGATTATATGAAGACTCCATGCCAAAAGATGATCCAGACGACACTTGTACCATCAGATATCATCAGTGAACAGAGTTTTTTAATTCTACTTCTATCTTCTCATCATCTTTCTTGTACCGAGATTCCACACCCTGTGGGGAATTTATTAGAATAAATGCTATTTTAGTGTTTAATGCTCATTCCAATAAAATCGTATGTGATCTTATTCGCAGTTTCTTAGAAGAAACTTGTTGTTTGTACTTCTTAGTAGAAACTTGTTGTTTCTACTTCTTAGTAGAAACTCGTTGTTTCTATTTCTGTAAATACATTTGTATTATTTATTGAGCTTCATTGCTCATTGTAAATAAATTCAATACATTCATTGATTATGGTATCAGAGCTCGGGTATTTTTTTCGATATAATTTTTCATTGTCTGAAAAATTTTGTGCTTCATTTCGAAATTGCTCTCTTTAAGTCTGAAAAATTTTTTTGGGCGTCGTGGTCCACCATTGCAAGTTCCCAACGAATAGCATCACGTCGTTGCCACTGTTCTCTACGGAAGCCGGGATCCTGCCAGGTCGACTCCCGCTTGGCTCTCTGTGTGAGGGTTTGTGTGTCGAGAGCGCCTGGCTAGGGAAAATATCAGGCATCTCCTGTACAAGTGTGGCCTTTTGTTGCCCCAGCTTAACAGGCAAGACCACTTCTGCCTTCATCGTCATCGTCTGCTATGCTATCCATAATAAAGCTCTCGAACATCCTTCCAGACGACAGGGCATCTACGCCCATCTAACCAAAGACCATTATATAACAGCACTTTCACGTAAGTATGCTAGCCAATTTGCCATACGTTGGAGCTATCGAATTCCCTGACAAGGCACAACACGGTGGTCATAAAGGTCAGGGTCGAAGATTCTGCGTTGCTCAGGTGCACGCTCGAATCCACCAAGCTCTACTTCCGACCAGGGCATAGACGGCCAATTAGGCATTCAAAACGCAAACAAAGACACAGGACTTGCGAAATGAAAGCAAGCAACTGAAAACGATATAAAAAACAATTACAAAAGAAAAAAGAAGAATCAAGGTGACTTTGAGCACGACGGCCAATTAGGCATTCAAAATGCAGACAAAGACACAAGACTTGCGAAATGAAAGCAAGCAACTGAAGACGATAAAATAAATAAAACAACAACTAAAAAAAAAAAAATCAACATGACTTTGAGCACGGGGCAACACGATCAGTCGGGAATTTTCGAAATCAGCGTGTCCATACCTCCACAATCCATATTGCAGGCCATACCTCGTTCAATCCTGCTGCTGCTGCCACTGGAGGAGTCCAATCAAACGCAGCCGTCCTTTTGTTTTTTGAAGCGTCTGTCAACAAATACAAACAAAAAAAAAAAACACAGAGAATGACGTTGTTGCCATGAGGAGACTTTCGTGAAGAAATGTTGTGTGAGTCCTCTTGAACGCGGAGATCATCAGAGGCTGTCATGTTTCCGTTTGTTGACGAGACCTACTTGTAGGAATTTACAGGGTAAGTTCCTCAAACAGAACACCGAAAGGACACTGCTCACAAACAGATCACAGATCAATACACCAGTATTTTGACGTGGTTAAAACCCTCAAAGAGGGAAACAGTCCACGGCCTGCGCCAAGGTGGCTACTACAGGCAATTTATTAATAAAAGAATGAAAATTTACATAAGCTTCTCTCATGCACGGTGAACCTACAAATGACCCTCCATGCGCTTTAAATAGAATTCATGGACCAATCGGGTGTCAAGCCACGGATCAAGTGTCGGTAATACCGAGGAGAGAATGAACCGTCGGATCACTACATATCGTGACCGTCGGATTGTAAGTTACAAAATGTACAACGGTAAAGAAACACACTTTACCTAACTCTATACCTAACTCTATACTAGACCAAGTTGAACTTAAACTATTTCCTATGTGTCGGAATATCCTAACATCCCCCCTTAAGAACAACTTGGGATAGGATTGAAGGATTTACAAATATGACACAATAGGAGAAGGAAGGAGGCACTAGAGCCTATTCTACTCTACCCGTGCTTGCATTTATTAACAGGGTTGTGATTTGACAATATTTTTCTCCAGAAGGGC
>APFE030760368.1:0-12327 GCA_000404065.3 Pinus taeda | reverse complement strand
AATGTTGATAATGGCCATCAGATTTGGAGGGGGGAGATCAATGACCACAATTTGTCGTGCAAGTTTGTGGGTCCAGAAGGTCAAAAATGCTTATGGTTTCCCACCTTCATCGGGTGCCTTCAAAACAAAAGATGGTTTTCATGGAAAGCCAGCGATGCCACTTAGTGAGTAGCATGTGGCGGGGGATGGGAAAGGAATACCACCCTCATCGTGTGGTATTTATCATGTTTTTAATCTGCGCGATATGGATACTAGCCGTAGGATCAGAGGGAGAAGATTGACAGCCAATGATGGTCGAGCAGTTTAGGGGTTGTTTTCCACGGGCTACTGATCCACGCAATTTGGTTTTAGTTCTCTGGATAAAAAGGAGACAAATCTTCGGCGGCTAACTTGTTAGTGAACTTTGGGGTCCACATGCATGCTTAAGGTTCTAGGGCTATCTTGGCTTTGGTTTTATTTTGCCTATGGGTGGGTTTTTTTTGGGCACGTTGTATATTTTCCCTCTTCATTTGTGGGGGTTTGCGCCTCTGTCCGCTTGTTGTAACCTTGATAAATTATTTTCTTGCCAAGTCAATAGAAGGACTGTCTCTTGCTTTAGCAAAAAAAAGAAGAAAACCATGAATGAATTTCTCAATCATCTCAACAACCAAAATGAAAGCCTCATATTCATGACAGAGGTGGAAAATAATAGGAGCATTCCCTTCGTTGATGTTCTCATAAAAAATAATTAAGATGTATCCTTATTGGATTATCCCATCAAGTTTACCAGAATAGATACTTGCACATAGATTCTCCTCATTATCTAGTGCAAAAACAAGCTACAATCAACACTCTAGTAATGAACACTAGGATCTTTGAAGATGAGCATAGAGCAATAAATACAACAATTGGAAAAGGTATTCAAAATAAATGGCTATAGTGAGAGACAATATAAAAACATTCTCATAAAGGCAAAGATGATCCCCAAAGAAGGCAGGAAGAAGAGAATGCAATATCAAAAATAACATTGCCTTACATCAGGGGAGTGACATAAAATCACAAAAACTATGAAAAGGGGTAGCTCAAAATTCACCATCTCCCCCCAAATACCATACTAGGAAAGTTAGACTATGTAAAAGGCATAATCAATCCTAAAATGCAGAAAGGCATCCACACTATAACACATTCTTTTGGAAAGATTTACATTGCAGGAAATCGTAGGTATATGCAAACCAAACTTAAGGATTGCTATGCTAATATCATTTGATAACTCTACTATGATGCCTCTACATTGGCACAATTCTATAATATATACAATTATAAATATCATTAACAGTTGCAAGGTTTAGAATTACCTTTCTACATCCATGTTTGGCCATAATCTCATATAGGTTTGAAGTGCCAACTAGATTTTTCTTATAATAACGTAATGTAATTGATACACTTTCACCAATAGCCTTCAATACAACAAATTGTATCACGACATCAAATATACACCATGACGAAGCAAAGCTTCTAATTATATTAAAGAATTTACTACTCGTAAGGGTTCTAGTGCAAGAAATGGAAGGATAGTACTCAAAATCAAGAACAGAGAACCAATCACCAACAACTCAACCATCAGAATAAGTAGTCTAAATCTAGATAATATTTGATGGTCTGCAACTATCCCTAATTTATATATGGTGCTAATCAACATATTATATTGTAGATGACAAAACACAAATTATGACCTAAGAAATCATGAAACAAAAGATAGCTACAGATGTCAAAAAAAGGCATACAAATGGAATATGTAAAGGAATGATTCAAAACATTTTATACCCAATAAAAACATCAAAATAACAACAATAAACATATAACATTTGATTCAGTATCTAGAATGCAGAATGTAACATGCATAACCAAATACACTACTTACTTGGCCAATGAAAAAACCTTCTTTATATCCTCTTTATTGCAAATATCTCCCTGCAATCATAAGCACAGTTCACTTTGATTATTCTTATCATTTATAGTACCATTTTTTCTATCATTACAACCTAACCATAGTTTAATATATATTCAAATATATAAGTGACTCTTCTAAAAAAACATAATACAACTAACTTACAAAGGAGACTTCACTGTTGCAAATGACATGCAAATTGAAGACTTGTTTTCCATGATGATGGATGTAATGTTCTCTCGAAATATCAAACATTTTACAATATTTACACAGTTCAATATCCAGAATTCCAACATCATGGTTTTTTTGAGGTGAAAGGTACAACTAGTTAAAATGATCTATCTAAAAAATGAATCTTCCCAAAAACCACAGTAATACAAACCTTAACAATTTAAGAGTAAGTATAGATTTTAAGTAAATACAAAATATAGGTTGGATCATCTAAGGACTTATGCTTTGTCACCATGTTTACCAATTTGTTTTGTTGAAGTTAAAATTTCCTCAAATTTCAAAGGCTGCAACTGAAATCATAGTGTTTTATAGGAATTCATTCTTTTAACATGACTTTTCTGGGTTATATAAAAGTAAATTAATATAAAATAAAAATTTGATACCTTCACCTACCATACATTCTTGTAAATTCTCCCAATACATTCTCGCTTCCTTTTGCTGCGAAATAGATTGTAATTTGTGTCCCTAAACACCAATGGAAGTTGAAAATTTGTTCTTGAAGCAATACAGTCTGTGCCTTTTCCTGAACCAATGCAGTGTGTTCCTGTGCTTAAAACACATGTCATTTTTGAAAACTTGGAGATCTTAACAATTCCCTATGGATGTGCTTAAACCTAAATCAACCTATCAAAACAATGATCTATGTGGCACTAGAAAAAGCTACTACAACACTAGAACTCCACAAAATAAACAACTTCAAATTATAATTCTTAGAAATATCTACCAAATTTTGGGAAAAGAACCATTTCCTCCTACGCTAATAAAACCTAACATTGAATTGTTCGAAGCATTCATTTCCATATACTAGCTAGAAAGAGAGAATAGTAGAGTGAAATGAATGTGCCATTATTGGTTCAATTTATATCTAAGGAAAATTATCAGGACTTGTCATAATTAAATATTGATTACCAACCAATCCTCAACCTGAGGTTAACTACTTCCTTCACTTATCATCCCTGAGTCAGAGTTTTATCCATGACACATTCAAACAATGGCTCACTATATTATTCTTAATACTGGGGCCACGCGAATATCATTACATGCAGAGAAAGAGGACCCACATGTCAATTTTGGCTGTTGCTTGTTCAATATGTGAGCATGACACCCTCAAATCTAAAATACTTTAAACCCCAACTATGGATTTGTTGTATTAATAATATTATCCATCCACCCATGTTATAAACAAAAACTTGTAAGTTCAACGCACTCAATCCAATGGAGATGGTAGTTTCTAGCTTTTGAAATAAAACAACAACCATCTACATGAATACATAATACATAGATGTTTTTTAAAGAGATAGTAGTTTCCAGCTTCCGAAAGAAAACAATATTCATTTATCTAAATATATAGATGGTTTTTAAAGAAAATAAATAGCTAGTTGTGTAGATCTAGCTCGAGTTGTTTGGTGAACAATCTCTTTTCCAATGGTATAGATTCAAGTATCCATGAAAAATCCATTTTTCGATGGTATAGATTCAAGTATATGTGAACAATCCCTTTTCCAACGATATAGATCAAGTATCCGGAAACCCTTTCCCCAATTGCAGAGTTTCAGTCTCCAAAAACATGTGATATTAGATATTTGACATGTGATATATTTTACATGTGATATCATCACAATTGTCATCTAAAAGATGTTAGAGATGATGTCTGAAACTAAATTTAAGACAATTTTTATGGGTGTCTACTATAATTTAGTTGTAGGAATGTGCATGTGCCCTTTTCAGAGGATTAAAAATTTGGGATTGAACCATGCCAAAGTACTTGGATTTCGGATATTTTTCCAATGATTCATGCAGTAAAAAAATTAATCGAAATTGTTCGTTTTTATTTTACAGATGGATTCACAAATAAAAAATCTGTAGAGTATACAGATCAAGTTGTTTCAATCCTTGAAATTATCACTAGATTCCAATAAAAAATATGTCAATAAGCCCTTCCATGGCAAAAAATCAGTGTGATGTGGGCATTAATGATGGGTAAATTCCAAGTCTGCCACTGGAAAGTCATAATCTTATAGGGATTTTTGGTTTTGTGTAAATGCAAAAAACCATAGGCCTATGAAATTTAAAGTGCCTGTATCGCAATAAAGGAATGCATGGGATTTTTACACGATAGGATTTGGGTTCCAATCCTATGGAGCCTACTTACATTGCATTGCATGCCCTGTATTTGAACACCTAGCTACACCACCTCAGTGAAAAATATCTGCATTCCTTCAGTTGGAACTCAAAAGAATTTAACTTCAATGAAATCCTTTTCTGGAATACTTTCTGACACAACTGTCTCAAGGTTTATCCATTTTTCTACTGGTCTGTGAATAGACAAAGAGAGGATGGATGAGGTTGAGCAGTGCTTGGAAAATATCATGGTCCTAATGATTCTAGATAGGAAGTTGAAACTTGAGTCACCTGAAAAAGAATAAGGGTTAAGTTGAAAAATTGACCCAAAACAAAATCCAGTAAATGGGTATGATTTACTAGTTGCATTTGAAAAGGAAATAATAGGATCTGAAGAAAATGATTTATGCCCTTTATATGTATGTCAACACTAAACAAATTAGGACTAGGTAATGAACTCCAATTAGACTGAGATGCAGATGCAACTGTAGTGCTAACTTGATGATATTTAATGTCATTAAAATGCAAAGGTATTGTAAATGACTGAAAGGCATCTTTAGAAGAAGAAAAAGATGATGAATTGAATAGCTCGACCTTCATTCTCGGGTAAGCTATAGGCTGGGAAGATGAGCTAAAATTCTGAGGCAGCAATTCAACTCCACCATCATCAAAAGTGGGCCCATCATTCAAATCAAAATCTCTCATAACACATGAAGCTCCAAGGGACGATGCACTGGTGTCAGCCTTCAAAGTCAATCCAAAATTTTCAGCACTAATACCAAGAGGCATTTTGATTAGTTCATTCTCCTCACTATCGTCAATGTGATTCAATTATAAATATGGCTTCAAAGGACTACAAGGCCCAGTAGGAGCAAAAGGTTCAACAATTTAAGATATAAAATGTTTTCCACTCATGTCTCTGCATCCAAATCTGATTGATGGTTCACATATTTGAGAAGATAAATGCGTTGTTATTACCCCATCTTTAGATTTTTTCTCATAAGGCACATTAAGATCAATGACTAATGAATCTCTATTTACTTTTACAATTGAATTAAATGCATCAGAATATGAAATTGGTATTTTGGAGACAGGATTTTGAAGATCAATTATTTCTCTAGTATCTGTTGGTTGAAAAGCACTTGTTTCTCCAAATCCTTTCTAGCCTAGTTCTCCTGTGCTTTGCACTAGATTTATTGTAGGAATGAAAGGTACCTTTAACCTAGCAACCACTACAATTGGTGTTGCTAAGCTAGTGCACGATATGTTAAGGGGAACAAAAGCACTTGTGTAAGGCACAACTGATAAATGAGATGTCGACGTGGAAAGTGTTGCGTCATAATGATCTGCTTCATCTAGTTCAATAGATTCATTTAAGTCAAAAGCAAGTATTTATGATGAATCATTGCTTTCATCATAGTTTGCTAGAGGGACGGTTGTTGCCATAATTTGGTCAAAAGAACGCAATTCATCTCACCACACACTCTGTACTATTGTTTTCAAACAAAATTCTTGATTTTCAACAAATGTTGAAGATACAACTGTAATGCTTTGTGGACCTGCATAACCAATATTAGAAGATACCTCTGAAAGCTCATTATGTTTGATTTGAACTTTCCTTTCAATGTTACAAATATCAAGAACAATACAAGATCCCTTCTTTGTAGTAAATTTTTTCTTGTCATAACTAGTAGTCCCATCGATTCCTTTATTTGATACTTCTCCAGATGCCACGGTCTACTTTGGTTCCATGCACTCTCTTTTTTTCGATTAGAGCTTCCTGAGTTTCCTAACTTATATGTGATGCTCCTCGCAACATGAAGATGTTAATTACTTTTGTGTTCACCCTTTCCTTGGTCTTCATGTTCAAGTCCATAGGTATAATGATATTCCTTGGCATCAAGTCTGTCATTACTTTTATTTTGGTCATAAGATAAACTTCTATCCCCTACATCTTTATCAGGCAGCTTATTATAGCCAGACTGCTTGTCATGGCCCTCTTCTTTTGCTAACCTTTTTTTCCACTTGATGTGTAATTTTCACAAAATAATTGTCATAAAGGCCTGCATGATCATTATTTGGCTCCCTAACATCAAAATCAAAGGCCCCTGTGCATGGAACATATACTTCACTTGGATTTTCTTGGTTTTCATTTCTAACCTCTTTTTCCTTTTCCAAGCAGTGTTCACTACTTCCTTGGTTGTCTCCTTGTACACTAATTCCCTTGACATGTACCTTTTCTTATTGTAAATTAATCACATCCTGTATTTGGTGTCCACCAAGTACCTCTTGTCTATCTCTTCTCTCTAGTTCAGATTGTTTTTCATAGTTGAATCCAATCCATCTTTTCCTTTGATGTATAGTTCTTCAACATCATAGCAGAACTCATCCCTTGGTTTTTCCCCACCCATTTTTGAACATGGGTGCTCTTGTATTCTGTCTTCAATAAGGCCCTTTATACCATCCCCTACCATAGAAACATTTAAAATTTCCAAAGCCCTCATATTGGAATTCAAAGCATCGTCCTTTTTACTGGTAACTTCCAAATTTTGAAATGTATCGAAGTTAGTTCTAGAAGCATCTTGATGATCCATGGAATAGTGATCATTCTTGTCTTTCTTCATATTCAACACATTTTGACCTACTACATCATCACTCCGAAGTGAATATTGTTTCGATCCATACCCTGATAAACCATCATGGCCTTAATTCTCTCATGTTCTCATGAAACTTGTTACAAAATTGCCCATGACCTTTTCATTCTCATCTTTTGAGATTTTAGTCACAAATATGCTTGCCAGTAAATTCATCCAGTGTTCATCCATGCTACTATTTTTGCTTGAGAATGGATAGAGATTCCTTCACTAATACCTTCTGAGTTCTCACTAGGTTCACAATATTTTCTTCTTTCTATCTCAACAGTCCCCTCTACCAAGTCTTCCTTTCGCTTTTCCCTTTCACCAACATCTGAAGACAAAATTTGAGTTGTATTGCACATTTCCAACATTTTTTTTCACTATTTTCACCATTAATGTTGCATTGTACTCCTCAATAGGTATAGCACTTACAGATTTGGTTTGATTTCTCTATCAATCCTCTGTATTAACCTCTCCAGAGGAATTACCATAAAAAATAATATTCCGTTCTTTTATCTTCCCATAGTGCACATCCTGTTTTTCTTTCTTTCTAGGAGAAAGCCAATGGTTCCCAGGAATTGATTTATCTACATCCAATCCACAATTTACACTTATAGTAGGGCTTCAAGATGGGTTAGGAAGTCTTAGTATCAAGTATCAACCTCTGAATGTTATCCCCTCGAGCAATATTTATTCGCTTGTTAGATAATTTTCTAGAGTGTGAGTCTTTCTCACCTTATGCATTTCTACTACGTAACTATGCTTTCCCAACCATGGCTTCTTCGTGGCTCCCTAATAAAAGTGAACTCTAGACACTTTTGATTGAAAACTTACGTGGTGAACTAGAAAAGAGGACTTATTACTAACTAAACATACCATAGAACTCTGAGTATCTTGTTTTTTGAACTGGACTAGCAACTTTTGCAAATATATAATGAATCAAATAAAAAATTTCCTCTTAACTGTAAAATCAAGCAGCAAATTTCCTTTGTTATTTATCAAAAAAACATTGTTGGAAAATGAACAAATTGATCTGTTCATTTATAACATTCAAGGGATATAAGATCAACTATGACATTTAAACAATAGCATAAGAAAAAAAGTAAAAAATAATGGTAAGATGTGGTGAAGTTTCAGTGTCTTTACCATATTTTTGTATTGTAATCATATTAGTTGAAGCAATCAGTAGCAATTGTACACTGTGGCACAAGAGTTGTGTCCCATCTTTGCCCATGGAATCTTGTTTGCCCCATGCAAAAGGAAAAAATAGATATTCCCTTAGTCCATAATAACATAAAGTTGCATTCTTCACACATGTTTCTTTCTAATATTTTTTAGCAACACCTTTAATGTCATTTTGAAATCAAGAACTAAGTACAATTACAATTGTTTTAATTTTGACTTGTTTAGGATGTAGAAGTACTCAAATATAGAGTAAACAAGTACTAACTGAAAACAAATTTATAATAATAAGATGCATGAATCTTCATTACACTTTTAAACTTGAAGAATATAGAGATAATAAATCAAAAGTTCCTAAATTCCCAAACCATGAGAGTTTAATATGAACTATCAACTCAATTAGAAAATTGGAAATTTCTGGAGAGGGAATAAGAGAAATTTAATGCCACATGACAATATTCGTCCAACACTTCCCTCTGAGTTGATTAGAGGAAAATAAATGCATAACAAATTCTAAAGAGACACACAATTTATTTATCTATAAATAATGGAATTCCATTGATGAAATTTGAAATAAATTCATAGTATTACAATCTCCTTGCAAAATGAAATGATAAGGTAATCCTTGATAATTGATTTCAAATCCATTAGATGAACTTGATTTTTTTTATAGGAAAATGCATTTGGCATACCAGGATCCATATGTTGAGAAAGCCAAGCCTTTCTTTCATTCCAACAAAAGCCTTCATAGTAGCAACAGGTAGCTACAACATCTTCTTTGCTAAACATAGACACCCCAGTTGTTGTATTTGTGTTTCCAAACATGTCTTGAAGTAAATAATATTTTCTAAAAGGATTTTGTTCCCCATTAAGAGACCATTTTCAAAGAACACTAAAAAGCTCTCCAGCATCAAGCATTATAACCATGTCCCTCACTTCACTTCTTTTACTATCTGACTGCCTTTGTACAACAACCATAGCCTCAACCTTTGCCATGGATTCCTCCATGTTTTCTAGAATGTCAATGCTTCAGATAGATTCTCGAATACCATTCATCAGTGCACCACTAACAGTATCAAGATTCTCTTTACAGGTTTCCTCCCTAGCAAAGAATAAATAGTTTTCTACAGGCTTTCCCAAAACATCGTAGTCCTCTCTAGAAGCACCAAAGACAACATAAAAATAAGCACCCATATTGAATCGGCCACTACCTCAGTTTGTAGAAACAAATGCAATGGGTTTTGGTATAGTAGTTTCTCCAAACAACTTTCAAAGGATCATGTGTTGGGTCCCTATAATACTAGTGATTACCCCCTTATTAATATTGTTGCACCGCTATTTCCCCCATATTGTTACTATTGTGGCCCATAGAAGCCCGCTATTATTATTATTGTGCCCTTACATTATTATTGTTATGTAGGCTCTGATTATGTTATGACCCCTTAGACTCCTATATATAGAGAGGAGGTATTTTCATTTGAATCCTCCAAGAATTGTTCATTAATGTAATGTAAAGGAGGTTGCCCCCTTGAAGAGGCTGAATTCTAAGGCGTTGATCTATCTTTTCTATCTTTTCTTGAGTAGGTTTCATAACATTTGGTATCAGAGCTTTGGATTCTAGGGTTTCGCTGCTCCAAAGAGGTCATCGTGGAATTGTCGCTATAACTTGTTTTCTATTTCATTTCAGAAGTAAAAAAAAAAACCCAATTGAGAAGACATCGCGCTAAATCTCGGGTCCAAATTTCAAAGCTTTTTACGCTATATTTGCGGAGATATGATCTGAGCAATTTGGGCTTTTGGAGACTCTTGAATTACATTCCAAATAGGTGACCTGGGGAAAATCATCATAACTTTTGCTATGAGCATTAGATTGAAATTTCGTAAGAAGGCACAGAAAGAGAACGGACTGTAGTTTCTTCTATATATTTTTTAGAGCTAATGGTTGAAACAGTGACTCGTGACACATCATACAAGTTCGCTCTACTGAACTAGTCTATATTCAAGTCACTATGGGAGATTTGGCATAACTCTCCATTGGAGAATCCAATTGGGGTCAGACTAGTGGCATTGGAAAGACGACACAGAGGGCTACCGTAGGTCGCAATTTTAGAACTGGATGATCTGAAATTACAGAGATACATCAGAGGCAATATCGAGCTCCTACAAAGTGAAAAAAGGTGTGTATATTTTTTTAAATGTTTGCTTAAGATTGGGTTGAAATTATTTTGAAGGAATTCAAAGGGCATAGTAGAGCATTATTATCGATAACTAATGCCCCGAGGAAAGAAAATGCAAACACCTAGTAAGGAACCTGACAGCTCTGGCATGACTCATGAAGAAGAGGAAGAAATGCTACATGATATATCAAAATTACAAGAACAAGTGCAACAAGTGTCACTTGCACAAAAAGCAACAAAATCTAAGTTGGATGGTTTAAAGAAGGGCGTAGAAGCTAAGATGGATGGCATGGAAGCTAAGATGAATGGCATGGATGCTAAGATGAATGGCATGGACGCTAAAATTGATGGCATGGATGATAATATGGAAGAATTGACAATAAATATGAATAAGTTGCTACAAGGAATGGTCACTAATGGTGAAAAGGTACTAAAGAAAACTCATGATGAGAACAAAAGAAATGTTAATCATGATTCCATAGACTCTAATGTTGGATCGAAGACCCACCATATTCCAAAAATCGATATGAGGAAGTTTGATGGCAAGGATCCCGCAACATGGATATTACAGATGGAGCAATTTTTCGATCTCAATAATGTGCAAAACACACAAAAGGTACGTATGGCAACTTTATATTTGGAACCAAATACAGTTTGTATGGTATCAATGGCTTTGCTCTCGTAAACAATTTATCACTTGGGCAATTTTTACGGAAGAATTGATAGCACATTATGAGGATACAAAAAGCAACACTTTTTTTAGCCAATTGATAAGTCTCAAACAAAAGGGTTCAATAATGGAGCACATTGAGGAGTTCCAAAAATTGAACATAAGGGTAAAAGATATTCCAGAGGAGCATAGGATTGATGTGTTCATAGGGTCTTTAAAGGATAATATCCAACATGATGTTCGCCTTTGGGAACTGATTCATTAGAGAAGGCATTCAGGTTAGCAAGAAAAATGGAAAGCAAAATTATGGCAACCAGGAAGCATACCAGTCACAACTATAAAGATGGAAGTGTTATTGCCACTAGTCTTCCACAACCTATAAGGTTGACACCACAAAAATTGGAAGAAAAAAGAGCAAAAGGGCTTTTTTATAGTTGTGATAGCAAATACACTAAACGTCATAAGTGTGCTGAGAAGAAATTATTCTACATAGATTGTGAAGAGGAAGAAGAAAATGAGTAAGAAAGGTCAAAAGAGGAGGATATACTCCAGGAACAAAGCCTAGATGAAGAACAAATTAATCCGACCATACCTTGTAATGCATTGGCGAGAATTACCACTCCTCAAACCATCAAGATAGAAGGACAAATCAAGAAGAGAAAGGTAATAGTGTTGATTGATTAAGGAAGTACCCACAATTTTATTCATTATAAGGTAGCAAAAGAATTGAATTCCTTCTTATATCTAGCACCAGAGTGTCAAGTGATGGTTGCAAATGGAGGAACAATAAATTTCTCTGGAAAGTGCCATAATATCAAGCTATCCAGGGGAGAATATGTATTGACTAGCCCAATGCTTTCCATTCCAATGGGAGGTGCTGATGTTGTACTAGGAGTCCAATGGCTACAATCCTTGGGTACCATAGCTTTTAATTTTCAAGAACTTTTCATCAAATTTTCTACGGAAGGAAAGGAAGTTGAATTAAGGGGTATTGCAAGGAAACCAAGAAAGATAATCAGCTCTAATGGTATCACAAAGCTTCTAAAAAAGGAACAAAGAGGTGTAATTGCACAATTATGTTCGCTAGATGTTTCCACATCGGAATCATCTATTTCTCCAGATCTTCAAATAGTCTTGGACAATCATTCCAAGATATTTGAGACTCCCAAAGGTCTCCCACCTGTGCGTGATCATGATCATGCTATTCATCTAATTCCAGGAAGTGTTCCTCCAAACATGAGGCCGTACAGATATCCCTATATCCAAAAGAGTGAAATTGAACATATGGTTGCAAAAATGCTAGAGGTTGGTATAATTCAACCGAGTCAAAGTTCTTTCTCTGCTCCAGTAGTATTGGTGCACAAGAAGGATGGATCATGGTGC
>APFE030760359.1:41939-141725 GCA_000404065.3 Pinus taeda | reverse complement strand
CTCTCTCTCTCTCTCTCTCTCTCTCTCTCTCTCTCTCTCTCTCTCTCTCTCCATGACAATGTCTCTCTCTCTTCATGACAATGTATCTCTCTCTCTCTCTCTTCGTTACAATTTCTATATGTTGGTCTTGATGCTTACAAAAATTAGAATGAAGTTTCCATTACTAAAAAGCTCACAAATGAAATGATAATGAGTGTTTGGATAGTCCAATGGTTGAATAATTTTCACAAAATATGGGAGTTTCATCCAAGGTCACTTAAGAGTCTTCTCAATAATGCAATGCTACTTGTGATAATGTAATTGCCACATAATTTTAATTAGCTAGATATATTGTGAAAAATGGGTTGTTTCCTGGATGCTCATATGAGACTAAACCTATCCACCTAATTGGAATGCATTAATGGAAGTACTCTTTTGATCACCAATGCTTCCTACCAAGTCAATATATGTGTACCCACCATGAAGATTGTCTTTTGAGGTTAAATACCAAATTCCATAACCTATTATACCTACAATGTATTGTAAGATTATTTTGAAAACCTTCCATTGAGAGTCTTTGGTAGACTCCATGAATATATAAATTAAACTTAATCTATACAAGATATCTACCCTTGTCGCAATATCATACATGAGGCTTCCTACAAATCTCATGTACAATGTAGGAACAACATTCGAACCTTTATTTTCTTTACTTAACATTGTACCTATTGTAATGCATGTATTTGTTCATTTTATTTTATCCATTATAAATCTTTTGAATATATTAACTTAACACTTCTGTTAAAATATAAAAATACTATGTGTAGATTTCTCAATCTCAATTTTACGAAGATACTCAGTAAGACCAATATCATTAATTTGCAACTTTGTATTTGTGTATAATTTTAAATCTTTGAATTTTCTATATATACAATTTCATCAAGATAAAGGAAAAAAATAAAATATTACCTTGTTGTGCCATTTTGGTGTAAAGTGTCATTTATTATTTCTTTTACTAAACCAACTATTGGGAAAATAGAAACCAATGCTATTATACCAAGGTACCAAGTTCATGGAGCCTAGTTTACATAATATAATGCTTCCTTTAGCCTATAGACTTTGTTCTCTTGACCCTTGAATTCCAATCCTAGTGGTTGAATAAAATATAATTCCTCTTCTAAAAGTCAATTTAAGAAATTTGCTTTAGCATCCATTTGATAACATACCAACTATTTTAGGATGTAATTTCTAAAATTTCTATAATTCTCTCTATCCATTATAAAAAATAATGATAGGGGGAATTGGGGAGGTGAATCAATATTTTGAATTCATTTTAACTTTCAATTTCAAATTCAAAATTTTGTACACTACCATTTTTCAGACAACTTGTGTGGGTATGCATCCTTAACGAATTAAAATCATGTATATCCAGGTTACCTATTTTTCATAATTTCCATATGATGTTTAACTTTACCATTGGATTATTAATTCATTAGTCATTCAATATGCCATAAAGGGAAGATAAATCTCAACACATGAGAAAAAAAACAACACATTAGAACACTAGGATTTTAGATGGAAACTGAATGTGGGAGAAAACCATCGATGTTGTCATTATTGTATTCTTATTTTATTACAAAGTAAATTCTTCTTACAATTTTGTACTAGGGCAGACTATTACCGACATGCAAGTTCCTAGCTGCATGAGGTTACAACCTCCACTCATTCTCTAGAACCCACAGGAAGGGAGCTACAACCCCCTAATCTCATTTACCGACTCCTACCACAAAGAAGCTTCTACCGCCTCACTGAAGACTACAACCCTCAACAACTCGTGGACCTTGCTTCATAATGTTTCATACTAGATTCACCTTTCAATCATTAGAAATCATGCAGACCACATTTCATATATTTTCAAACTGGACCAACGCCCAAGAATATGCTCAATACCAATTAACGATTTAAAATCTAACACTGAATTTTGAAGCACTAAATCACCAAATACTAAACCAACCACTGAATATCAATATTAAATCAATGCAGGTAGATCAAATCAATGTGAAACCAAAGATATACCAATCCACAATAGATACAAACAATGCTTGATCAAGAGTTGGTTGAGAGGCAATAGTAAATAATACATAATTCATGAATTGTCATGACCAAGGAGCAATTACAATCTCTGGAATATATACATTACTATAGTAAAGGAAACTCAAGAATATACGTGCTTCTCAAGCGTAGGACCTGTGTACATATTTGAATTCACTAGGAACTTCTTAACCAAGTAATTTTGTTTAAGCAGATCACATATATAACCATGATACTCATGGGCCAACATTAAGTCAACTAACAACCACCCAAATCAAGCTATAATATAAAGTAAAATTACCTTATAATATATAAGCGACTATACTGAAGCAGATACACATATGTACATGACATTAAGAAGGACAACCCAGATATAGATCTTGACAAATAAGAAAACACATCAAATCCTTCTCTAAGCACATAAACCAGGTCAAACATAGATCCCTGAATTCTTTCAAAATGATAGATATCTGCGAACACATCACAGTTTCCATAGATATCACATCATTAAATACTTAATCATAAGCAAATCGGTCAAGTATATCCATTAGTTTTCAATGCACTTTTAGATCTATCAGATTTGAGCCTTTTCCTTACTCCCTCATGTACACAAGTTTTATATCATATCACACATGCATAATCTATTTCATTGCACATTTAGCTCCTTTATCTTCTTCTCCTTATATAGATTTCTTCCTTGCTAATACTAGAAGAAAATCCTTTAGTAATGTTGTCGGTTTTCATACTTCACATTTTTCATGCATCTGTTATCAATTCTCTTCCATATACTCTTTAACATTTGTACCACTAATCATGTCATTAGTAATAGTTCTATAATCATGATATTATAACCTAGTTGACACCAAGAGAATATTTGACAAGCAAGTTTTCATAAAGGACAACACATTCGCTATAATTCCAACAATCTCCCCCTTTGGACTTGACGGAAATGATTTTGGTGTTTAGAAACCACCTGCAAACAATTGTAAACACCAAGTATCCTCTCCCCCTTTGACATCAAGGGAAAATGGATGAACCAGGCTTAAAGAAGTACTTCTCTTATAGAGCTCAATAGTGTAAGTTTGATCTGTTGTTATGAACATTGAAATATGCATATTGACCATGCCCCCCTTTTGCATATGTTTGACCTTCAAGAGATATGAAATACAAGTACAAGACTTTATGAATCAATTACATGGACACTCATAAGCATATATGACTTCTCCTATAATCAATGAATTTATGATGAACCACCCAACATAATGGGGTTACATACATGACATGGCTTGATTCCAATAGCCCATACATGATTGAATTTTACACTGATTACAACATCAGCCTTTGCATGACCTTTACATCAAGATACATGCATGACATCAATGATCGTAAACAAGGATCTCAATAATGAAGTATTTTTTGTAACAAAACCATAATACTCATCAACAACCACCATGCACCATATAGGCATCTACAACATAATCATATGACAAAAACAAGATAAATTACATAATAGCATAATGAATATCCTCATTATCAAGAATAAATCAAGAAAATAAGGCAATGTAGCATCATCATGCAGCCAAATATACAATATATCCAAGCAGCATATAGGCATCATTGATAACTTATGATAGATTGATAGTAGCACACATTTTTCCAGTAGTGACAACAAAAATAACCATGAATTCATCATAGACACCATCATGCAATAAGGAGTACTCAGGCTATCATAATGTCAATAATGAACATTAGAAGCATAGAATATGCCTAAACCTATGCCAATTCTTCATCATCGATTTCGATCACATTATATCCTTCTTACCAATAACAAAGAGATAGATCATCGGCAGTGACAAGACTTTTCAATGATTCATCGCTCATCCTGAACCAATACTCTTTCATACATTCTGAAACTTTCATAAGGGTACTATCAACATACTAGAACAAACCAATGTCAAAACCAAAATGTCGATAATGAACTAATGGAAACATATGAGGGGCTTCCCTTGAAAATTTTCCACTCCTTTATTAGCACAGAAAATGATACCTGATGGTTTAAGTAAATAACTATATGCATACATGACTTCCCTTCATGACAAATGCATACAAAATGTAAAATGTTGATTTTTCATAGCCACAACTCCCCCTGAACATGTCATGTTTGTTCTTGGTCATAGTCACTTCATTAGATGCAACATTAGTAACATAAGCATCACCAAAATAATAATACAGTAACATAGGGAATCATCATCATGATACACAAGCATAGATCCCCCTGAGATTATACACCATTGATCATGTGGATGTGTTTGTCATTACCTATTATCCATGAGTTTACGTATCTCACATTTACTTCTACACTCTTTGTTAGAAGTATATATCAAGTAAAATAGAATGTAGACAGGAATGTCTTCCTTTACTCTAAATATGAGGAAGAGGAACTAGACCTTTTATTTCTACCTAGATTCTTCTTTGAAACATACAAGTTGTCTGAATTTTTGAATCCTTTTGTTATAGTTTTCCTAGTGTCTTCTTCTATAATTCTGCACCCATTTGATGTAAATACAATTACATGCATTGTATCATCTATTTGGATTACACTTAAAATTTTATCCTTTAGCCCATCAACCAGTAGTACATTAACTATTCTGTATTTTTAATATCAATGTCAACACTTCCCTTACCAAGTACTTTTGCACATGTACCATTTCTAAGAATAATCTTACTGCTCTTGTTTTCAAAAATAGATGAATTTGTCATTATTTCCATACATATGGTGAGAGCATCCATTGTCTATATACCATTGATCTTCTTATTCAAACAGGCATGGAGAAAGGGCACACCTTAATTGTTCTTATTCTTCATGCTTAGGATGAGGAGTGTTGGTGGATCCAACAATGTTCTTGTCTTTTTATGTGTTTTATTGTCAGAATGAATTCATTGATTTGTTCTTGCATTGTTTTGCTACATGCCAAAACTTGTTGCAAGTTTAACATATCAGATGAAAAGAGAAGAGATCAAAATAATCATAATAATTTTGTTTCATATTCCTCCCATTGCAATTAATAGCTTTGTGACAAAACATGTTTCACATAAAACAATCTCCCTTAAAGAAACCTGAGAACCTAGAAGCCAATGATCTTCTCACGAATCTACTTGTGCAATTGGATGCAAAGCATCCAAAGTTATGTCAGATAAAAAATTCAACATGATTTTCTAGAGGACAAATGGATTGTTATTTATATTGTTAGGAGAAAATGATTTCCTTTGAAAAATCACTTTTCTCTATTGTCGTTCTGGTTGGCTTCTTAATTGTTTACCTAAATTATCAGAGTTTTCTTTTTTAACCTCAAAATTCCTTGCACAAGCTTGTGAGTTGAATTATCCTTTCGCAGCTTCATGAAAGCCAAGGACATATTTAATGGAGGAATATATTTGACCGTTAAGAAGATTATCCAATATCTTAAAGCTATCATGAAATCTCAATTTGTTATTCTTTAATGCTAACTTACCTTCTAGGATACTTAACTCAACCTCTTTTTTTCCTTTTGTATTTTCTAGTTGGGTTCTAAACTTGATGATCTATCCCTTAAGCTCATTTTCTTGCTCTTCCAATACTTGAAGTATTTCCTCATATCTCTTGTTTTATTTTTCAAAATCAGAACTGAGAGAGATAATATTTGCTTCTAGTCCTTTGCAATAATTGAATCTTTCTCTAATTTCTTTGATTGTTGCATCTTCTTCATTTATTTTTTCCTCCTAAAAATTCTTGATATTAGTTCTTAATGAAGCTACCTCATTGTGCAAACTTTGACACTAATCTTCCCTTTCCTTATATTATTTTATCATTCCTTCTTCAATTTTCTTTCCTTCTTTCAATTGGGATTTTAATGTGACAATGTCTTCTTTGTAGGAGAACTCTTTTTTCATCAAACTATTGTAAAAAAAATTGTTGCTATATATTTTCATCTGTGAGAATTTTAATATCTTCTTTTACTACCATTATTTTTTAATACGTGTTCTCTCCAGAATGAATATTTTCACTTCTACCCATGAGAGAAATTTTAGTTAACTCATTATGATCATCACTACATGAAGAAGGGAATGAGAAATAATTTATACAATGGTCACCATGTCTAAAAATAAAACAAAAACTAATTCATGATGATTCTTTGTCACTATTCACTATCTTCCTCATCCTTGATCAATAGAAAACAAGTTGTTCCTGAAGCTAAATATTTGTTGACATATTTCAATACAACTTGTCCTTAATTTGTAGTTGCTGAAACTGCTACTACATTAATATATTGCTTTCACTACCACCATTTTCCTGAACTAACTCCTTTATTTGAGTTACCTTCTTCTTTTGTTTCCTTCCCATTGTTGATCATCCACTCTCAAGTTGTTAAGCTTATGTTGGAGCTACCTGCTCTGTTGTTAGGAAAAGTACTTGGATGGGGGGATGAATCAATATTTTTAATTCACTTAAACTTTGAATTTCAAGTTAAGAATGTTGTATCCTACTGTTATTCAGACAACTCATATGTGTACATGCCTTCAGTGAATTAAAATCACGTATATCCACATTACCAATTTTTCATAATTTCCATCTGATGTTTAAATTTACCATTTCATTATTAATTCATTAGCCATTCAGTATGCAATAAAGAGTTGATAAATATGAACACATAAGAAACAAAAAAACACATAAGAACACTGATATTTTAGGTGGAAATGTAATGTGGAATAAAACCACTATTATTTGTATCTTTGTCTTCTCATTTTATTGTAAAGAAATATCTTCTTACAATTTTATATTGGCATAGACTCTTATAAGCATGTAGAGTCCTACCTGTAGGAAGCTACAACCTCCATTTTTTCTCCAGCACCTAGTGGAAGGGAGCTACATCCTCGTAACATCGTTTACCAGCTCCTACCAGAAGGGAGCTCCTACCCCCTTATTGAAGGCTACAACCCTCAACACCTCTTGGACCTAGTTTCATAAGGTTTCATATTAGACCCACTTATTGATTATCAAAAATCATGTAGGACACCTTTCATCAATTTTCAAACTAGACCCCACCTAACAATATGCTCAATACCAATTAACCATTCTAAAATCTAACACTGCATTCTGAACCACTGAATACTGAACCAACCACTCAATACCAATACTCAATCACTGCACTAAGATTAAATAAATGCACAACCAAAGATATACCAATCCACAATAGATATAATAATCATGATCAAGACATCATTGACATACAACAACAAATAATACAAAATCCATCAACTCTCATCACCAAGCAATAATTACAAACCGTGGACTATATACACTACTATAGTAAAGAAAATTCTCTTATATAAATGCTTCTCATGCATAAGACTTGCATACATATTTGAATCTACCATGAAATTCCTAATTAAGCCATTATGTTTAAACTGATCACATCTATAAGCATCATACACATTATCCATCATTAAACCAACTAATGACCACTTAGTTCTAGCAGCAATATAAAGGAAAATTGCATTATAATATACACAACTAACTTAAGTAGATAATAATATGTACACAACATGATGGAGGACAACCTATGTATAGATCTTGACACATCAACAAAGACATCAAACCCTTTTCTGAACACGTAATCCAGTTCAACCATAGATCCCTACATACTACCAAAATGAAAGATATTTGCAAACACATCATAGTCACCACAGGATATTACATCATTAAATACTTAATCATAAACAAATCAGTCTAGTATATCCATTAGTTCTCAATGAAATTTAAAATATATCAGATCTAAGCCTTCTCATTTCTCCCTCATGAACACTTGTTTCAGATTAGATCACAAATGGATAAACTATTCCATTGCACACTTAGCTCCTTAATCTCCTTCTCCTTATATAGTTTTCTTCCTTGCTCATGCCACGGGAAAATCCTTTGGTAATGTTGTTGGTATTTGTATTTGGGATCAAATAGTCATTGTTGTCACAATTACTATAGGAAATTACCATGGTAATACCTCATGATTTCCTTTTTTCCATGGTTCATATTTTGTATGTGACTCGCATAAAATACATATGTATGTGACTCTTCTTTATAGGGGTCACATGTACTTTTCAAACTTCACATTTTTCATGCGTCTTTTGTCTGAGTTGTCAATTCTCTTCCATATCCTCTATAACATATGTACCATTAATAATGTCATCGGTAAAACTTCTATAATCATTGTATTATAACCAATTTGACATCATGAACATATTTTACATGCAGGTTGCCATCAAGGACAACACATTCACCACAAGGACAACACTAACCTTGATACTATAGTAAATATTTCTCCATAATCAGTATCAAGTTTTTGAGAGAACCATTTTTCAAGAATTTTGGTTTTATGATTTTCAAATTTCACCTTCTTGTTAAAATTTGTTTTGTAAACCCATTTTACTCCATTGTCTACTTTTCTTAGGCATATCTACAAGATCCCATCTGTGGCTCTTCTAAATTGCATCAAGTTCTTCATTCATAGTGTGAGTCCATTTTTCTTCCTTAATTTATTTTTAAAAGGACATTGGTTGACATTATCTCAAAGAAAAGTGTGCTCCTCGATCCACATAATTATGTTACATATAAAGTTCTCTCAAACTTCTTATATTTTTTATTCCTTAGAGAGGCTATTGTCAAAGGTGAAGCACTATTGGAAGAATGAATAAATTGTTTCTCTTCCTTGTATTGAAAATTCTTTCTCTATGTATATCCTTAGAAGTCTTGGTGGTGGAGTTTGATGCCTTGTAGAATCCACCTATTAATATGGTTCTATAAAATTAAATTGACTTCCAACCATTTTATTAACTCGATCATCCCATGATTCATGTTATTGGAATCTATCATCCTTTCTTACTATAAAAATCTTGTTTATAATATTGTATAGAATATATTATTTATATTGTTCATTATAGCCAACAAATATACATTTTTCAATTCTTTCATCAAGATTCTTTCTCAACTCTTTTTGATCATGTGCACAAGATACATAACCAAAAAATTTAAATGATGACATGCTAGATTCTATGCCCCTCCAAGATTCTTGAGGACCTTTTTCCTTCACACTCTTAGTTTCATATGTATTCAACACATAAAATGAACAACCAACAATTGTTTCCTAAACTTCATTGGATAGATTTTTATCCTTAATCATACTTCTAGCCATATTCATTCTCATGTTATTATTCCTTTCAACTACTCCATTTTCTTGTGTAGTGCACAATTTTATAAATTAACTTGTGATTTCATGTCTCCTAAATAATTCCACAAATTCTTTGGAATCATACTCACCACCTCTCTCATCTAAGTACCTTAATGTACTTCCCACTCTGTTTCTATGTGATGGTTTTGAATTGTTTGGATATCCATAATTTTTTTCATTTATTCTTCACAGGATATGCATATGATATCCAGCTAAAATAAGAAATAAATATTAGGTAATAAAACATATTTCCTATTCATAGTGTTTGCATTGGACCACAAAAATAAATGTGTACTAATTTAAGTCTTGTTTTGGTTTGTAACATGAAATTGTTAGAAAACTATATATATAGTGCTTATCTAGGATGAATGATCCAACTTGGATAAATATATTATTTTCCATCCATATCAATGCATTTAGATAGGAAAAATTAGAGGAATTAGCCTATAGAGCCAATTTTTACTTGTGGGTCCTAACTTAGAAAATCAAGGTTTGAAACCTTTCAAAGGTAGTTTGAGTCATCTAATGTAGTTTTGTGGGGTCCAAAAACTATCACTTGTTCTAGACCATATATCACTATTATACACTTATATACCTTTCCAACAATGCTATAAATACAACAAAATGATTATCCATGCAAAATTTATGCCACCCATACAATGAACATCTTATTTTATCCACCATGGTAGTTTGAGAGGATTATAGGTAATCGTCATCACTCATGGAAAATAAGATAGTGAACTAGATACTATTAAGAAGTTTCTATAAGGGTAAAATTTGTAGATCTATTTGAAATTTGGAGTCAAACATAACCCCTATTTGGATATTAGGATGCGTTATAACAAGGCCAGTAGGAGGAAAAAGGTTTCATTATATTCAAGTATAGCTTTTCCATAATAAGGTATAGTAGAAAGGAGTGAATAGAAAAATAATAGAATAGAGGGATTTCGTATTATATGGTAGCCCAGAATCCATAATTCTCAAAAACTCAATTGAAAGTGCCTTCTCCTTTGTATTTGTATTATTTCCATTCGAGACAAAAGAGAGCAAAGAAACCTCACCTTCCCATTGGTTTTTCTCCAAAAGTGGTTTCTTTCTTAGATAACATCTTGGTGTTCATTGTTATTGGCATTTGTTTGTATTTCCCTATTCTCTTTTTTTCATATTTTGTCTATTTCTTGAATAAACAACAACATTGTTAAACAAAAATATGGAATCTGAAGGAATTTCCCCTTAATAATCTAGAATTTGGTCTATATTTTAATAGATCTATTATGATAAACAATCCAATGAAATATATGTGGTAGCCTATAGAACATATTGGTATCAAATCATGTTTATTTGGGTATTTATTAGAAGTTTCAAGTGATCTAAGAAATATCTTGGGAATAAATCCATCAAACCTAAACCATGTATGATGAATCTATTTATAATAACCCTTGAGATCTGGTAGGGGAGATATGATCAAAGTTAGAAGTGCAAGTTACGTATATAAATTATAATATAAACCTCCTTTTGGAAGCTACTATGAACAAGTTTTGAATAAGAGAAGACAATGTTTCCAACTTAGAGGTCAACTCAAAGGGAAAATTTAGGGATTAGGAAGATCTAAAGAAGGATTCAAAAAAAAACTTGAAAAATACTAGCCAAGTTTGAGTGCCATGGACCATTCATAGTCCCTCTTCAGTATGGAAGCTAAGTTGAACATCAGGCTGTATCAAGGTGAGATCGACACATTGAAATTAAATGATTGATTTTAATAAACATAGGGTTATTTTAGTGTTTACCACATAGATGAGGAACATAAAATTTCATTTTATCATTTGAAATTAGACTATCATCCCCTATTCTAGTGGGAAGTCCACATAGAAACCTTTATGTATTCTCTAGTAACTAGGTGGGAGGTTTTTAAATGCCTCATAATTTTCCAATTATACCTATTAGGTATGTAGAGGACTAGTGGATCCATAGGAACTACTTTAGGCAAATATTAGGTTATACTATATAGAAATACACCAAAAACATTAGGAAGATGGAAAAATGTTGAGTATCTCTCCCGAGAACCCACATTTACTCCTCAAGTATCTAGGAGGGTCTACATAGCCATATGTGAAACCAAGTGATGTTGTTCAAACCTAGAATAATTTATTAGGCTTGCGTATAGGTACACTTATTAGGCCAAAGATCACAATGAGAAGGGGGGGGGGGTAAATAAGTGTGAAAATGATTTTACCATTTCACAACGTTTCATAAATGAAAAATTATGTAGCAATATATAATAAATATTTGAATTGTAGAAATTGATCAAGAATACATCAAGAAACCATCACATCAACACAAGGAGACACAAGATTTTACGTGGAAACCCATACAGGAGAAAACAACAATTTTTTCTTCGTATTCTTATTTAATTCATTACATATATTGGTATGCACCAACATACTAGAGGAACCCACCCCCAATATATGCAAGATAATACTTGTCATAGACTACAACCTGATTGAGGTACCAACCTCAAAAATGTGCAAGAAACAACTCACGGTAGGCTACAACTCGATTGAGGAACCAAAATCAGTGATGAGAAAGATTTAAATTTCTCTAGGCCCCAACCTAATTGAGACAACAACCTCTTTGATAAGGAAACTTCAAATTTCTCTAAGCTCCAAGCTAATTGAGGCACCAACCTCTGTGATGAGAAAGCTTCAACTTTCTCTAGGTTCTAACCTAATTGAGGAAAATACCTCGCTAATGAGAAAGCTTCAACTTGTTTTAGGATTCGACCTAATTGAGGCACAAAACTCAATGGATTGACCGACCTCCTTATTCAACTTCTTTTTAACCTCTTTGAAAAATATTTAAAACTATATCCACAATCAACATCTATATTGTATGTCATTGAATTGTAAATAATGTCAAAATATGCTATCATCATCATTACAACCACTATCATAGTTTGTAGCCACTATCACAATTTGTAACACACGTCACTACAATGAATGTCACAAACTAGAATTACTATCACTCCAATCACTGTCACAATATGTAGCTAATATCACAATCTACAACACTTGTCACTATAATCATTCCCATTCCCTACTATCATTATCACTGTAATCACTATTACAAGTTTTCATGTTATTGTCATACTATTTTCCATATAGTAATACAACTTGTTCATTAATCTAGCGATGTAAATACCTTCTTAGAACATTTTCTTTCCATATACCCAAAACCAACTCCATCTTACTCATAAGCTCCAAAAGCACATAATAGAGATTCTAATCTTCAAAAATATATAAAAATGTATTTTCATGCACTCAAAAGTGTTCACCTTTGAACCCTGATCACCATGCTTCTTTTGGAATCCATTTTGGACTTAAAATGAGCCCATAAAATCCCAAAACCATATAAAATAATATATTGGATTATCTTTTCAACAAAATTCCCTTTCTAGGAATGCTTCTATAGATGTCACTTTCTGGCAATGGTGTGACAAAATGATCTTCTTTGGTCAATTATTCTTTCAAAAAAATGAAATTTATAAATAAAAAATAAAATATTAATCTGACCTTATAGCTATTAGACATTGAACCTGTGACATTGAGTATTAAAACCAAGCCTCATACTAACTATGTCATGTGACAATGCTTAGCACACCATCCTTTCCAACCATATTTTTATGTTAGCACTAACTACAAAGGGGGAGGTGGAACTCAATCCATGGCTTGTCAATATTTCACATCATAGCCAAACAAAATAATGTGAATCCAACTAATACAATGTGTTGCACTATCTTCTAGCTCTTTTAATGTGTCAACGGTGTATCACAACTATATGACGCGTAGAGGTGACCCACTTCCACATTTGATTATTCTTCCACATATATTTATGTGTCAACAATGTCACTGATGCTCATCCTACACCCTTCATGACAACTCAAAGCTCTTTCCATATCATATGCAACCCTCCATCAAGATCAAGCCTTCACCATAGAGTTCTCTTCTATATATGGTGGAACCTTGCCATATATATCCAACACAATGTAAAAAAATACCTTTCCACTGGAACTAGAGTTTACTTCCACGAAATTGAGCTCAAACTCTCACAAAAACTAGACTCTACCAAGAGTTAATGTAGCAAAAAAATAAAACGAAATCATTGTTATTATTTTGTAGATACTACTTTGTCAACGATGTCGTGATTGAAGGATGTATGCTGATATTCCAACCAAGGAACATATTTCTGATATATTTACTAAGCTTATGCTAAGGTAATGTTTCAAAGATATTTGAGAAATTATGGGAGTGGTTTGTTCCACACCGGAAGAGTTATCTCATTAGCATCATCTAAACTTGCAAAGGGTTTTCCTCTAGCCTATGATAGGAGGAATATGTTTAGAAGCATGAATAATTGGTCTCAGGGGGACACTTTGTTAGGTCCACGGGAACATAGAAGAACAGGAATAAGAAAAATGTGCAGATTTTTTACAGGTGCATATGATGGGCCTCCAAAATAAGTACAACATAAGGCCCATCTAACTATTCCTAGGCACATTTAACCTTTCATTCTGCACTTAATAATGTATATTTGAATTTTAGTATGTTCTTACGAGGGTTAAGAGATAATTTTCATATCTTGTCTAACTAATGAATTTATTGTGTAGGATGTTGAGACTCTTTGATACAGATCATGTAGGAGTCTAACAAGAGAAAAATATGGGGCTTGTCCTCCAGTGGAGGATAATCAAAACTAGGTTGGATCAAGGACATTATCACCTCCCTGTAGATATGCGATCATTAGGTAACCAAATCCTAATTTCTAAGGTTTTTGGAGGGAAGCAATCCTCTCTTCAAAGGGGCTCCCCCTTAACCATATTTTGTAAAAAAAAATATTATGAGTATCCCATTATAATTCAAAACATTTGGAGAAGATTGTCAGTAGTAGAGAAAGGTCTTTTCCATGCTACTTCAATTTTGTTATATTTCACTTGTGAGAACAGTTGTTGATTAATGGAAAACACTCTCTGGTTTCCACACTAATTTTCCTTTAAGGAATCTGAGTCTCCTTGGATTAGGGCCGAACCCAAGCACTCGATCTCCCTTCTTGTATTTTTACTTTTCATGCATTTAGTTTATTCATGCATTTATGCAAAATGTTATCTATAAAAATATTACATTTGTAGGGTTAGCGCGTAATCTTCTCTCTAAGTTTTTTTATGCATCTTTCTCTAATGAATTTAAAATTGGTTTCTTTCATGTAGTGAAACATCTTTCATTAAAATTTTTAACTCATCCTTTCTGTTGTTTTATCTTCTACAACTAGTTAATTTATCAGTCATTCATGCATATTGGTTTTAGTTAAACAATAATGATCAATTTAGATAATAGTTTTTAGGCATAGTTAGTACTCATTTTGTGCACTTAGCTCACATATATCATCACCTTTTCATTCAGTGTCACATATTTCTACAATTTGTCGGAAAGGTGATTTATGCCTCGATGAACTATAGAAAACCCTATATTTATATATTTTTTTCATGAATTAACCCATCAGGGGCACTTGAGCTTGGGAAAGTCTATTTTATCTTTCTACAACCCTCTTGCATGTTCTTTGCTCATTAGTGTAACAACCTCCTCCCACATTTACCCAAGTTAATGTAGGTCTTAACCCCGTACAGAAATTACCTGCATACGAATTCTAGAACATAGAAAATAAACAATGCGAGAGCATAACACATAAAACACATATACACAAATATTTTTCCCTCGATCCAAAATCGGGACTACCAGCTTGATTTTTCATTATGTTCCTTTCAAGGTTACAATACATATTTATACATGCCGAAGCATCCAATACCATGGACCAAAAACCATCACGTCCAAAACCATGGACAAAAACCATAAGTAGGTGTGCCCAACCTAATATAGGGTCCAAAAAAAAATTTCCCCAGTATAGGGGGGCTACCAGCTCCCCTCAAACCCCCTCGTGACCCTCCCGTTGTGCAATCGGCACAACGAAAGGGGGGCTCTGCCCCCCCTCTAACCCCTCGGTTCACTATGTAGGTTAGTCATGGAAAGAATATAGCACAACCCAACATTCTCCCACTTGTTGTTTTCTTTCCACAAGGGGCCACAACAGAGCTTAGTTGTCTATCTAGCCTTGAAACGCCCATTGTTCCTCTACACGAAGAGGACTTCTTAGAGCTCACCGATTTTGTCAATGCATCCGCAATATTTTGTCCACCTTTACTAGCAACGCCATTTTGTCTTCTATCATATCCCTCACAAAGTGATATTCAACATCAATGTGCTTTGTCTTTGAATGGTAAGCAGGGTTCTTTGCAAAGAAAATTTCACTTTGGATGTCACAGTCTATCCTTATAGCTCCCTATACTAACCCCATACATGAACATAACCTTTTGCAACTAAACTGCTTCCTTGCTTGCATGAGTGGCTGCCATGTATTCTGCCTCTCTAGTTCATAATGCCACTACAAATTGTTTCTTACTCATCCAACTGATTGCACCTCCAAACAGGTTAAACACATACCCACTTGTAGATATCCTTTGATCCAAATCTCCAGCCCAGTCTCCATCAACAAAGCCATGAATATCCAACACTCTGTCCAATCTTGGTCTTCCTTGGTAGCACAAACCATATTCACTAGTGCCACACAAATACTTGAAAACCTGCTTCACTATTGTCCAGTGCTCCTTCCTTGGTTTTGACATAAACCTGCTCAATACTCCCACTACATGTGCAATGTCTAGTCTAGTACAAACCATCGCATACATCAGGTTACCGACTACACTTGCATATGGAACACACGACATATCCTCTTCCTCTTCTTGTGTCTTGGGACACTACTCAGCAGATAACTTTACACCTACAGGAATAGGAACCTTCACCAGTTAACTATCCTGCATATTAAACCTCTATAGTATTGTCTCGACATACTTCCTTTGGTTTAACTAGAGCTTCCTCTTTGCCTGGTATCTTTTAATTTCCATGCCCAAAATATAGTTTGCAGCACCAAGATATTTCATGTCGAATTTGGAGGACAATTGGGTCTTCAAATCTTGGATAATTTATTTGTCATTTCAAACCAGAAACATATCATCCACATACAAGACCCAATAAATAATACAGTCACCAATTAATTTAAAATACACACAATGATCTTATTTGCTTTTGTTGAAGCCAAGTCCGCGTATAAATGTATCAAATTTCTCATACTACATCCTTGGTGACTATTTTAACCCATACAGAGACTTCTTTAACTTGCATACTAGTTCTTTCTTACCCTTCATTGCAAAACCTTCAGGTTGCTTCATGTATATCTCCTCTTCCAGATCCATGTGAAGAAAATCTATCTTCACATCCATTTGTTCTACCTAAAAATCAAAAGCAGCAGCAAGAGATAAAAGTAATCTAATAGAAGCTACCTTGGCAACAGGAGAAAAAATATCACCAAAATCAATTCCCGGAACCTGGGAATAACCTTTTGCTACCAACCGAGCTTTGTATTTCTCCACCTTTCCTACTCCATTTTTCTTCCTCTTGAACACCCATTTGTTACTAATGGGTTTCCTTCCAGTGGGCAACTCCACCAGCTCCCAAACCTCATTTTTGTGCAAAGATGCCATTTCATCAACCATGGCCTCTTTTCAGAGTTTTCCATCCTCTGAATCTACTACTTCCTTGATTGTTCTGGAATCATCATCACTAATAGATAAAGCAAAATTTGAACAGAAAGTAGATGGACTATACCTTTTTGGCTGTCTTCTTTCTCGAATTGATCTTCTCACACCCGGAGTTTGTGGCTCTTCATCTTCTGATTCTTCCTCTATTGTAGAGTCTAATTCTTCCTCGTTTAGCTCAAACTCTATATTCTCAGGTTCCTTTGGTTGGACTTCATGTTTAATAACATATTTTACCTCTCTAAACACCACATCTTGGTTGTACACAAACTTCCTTATTACTGGGTTCTAAAGCTTATAACCCTTTAAACCATCCTTATACCCAATAAATATGTACTTTTTAGATTTACTATCCAACTTGGTTCGTTTCTCCTTTGGAACATGTACATATGCATCACATCCAAATACCCTCAGATGTGAAAGAGAGGGTTTCTTACTAGTCCATACCTCTTGTGGAGTATTATCCTCCAACACTAATGAAGGTGATTTATTGAATAGGTAACATGCTGTCTCCATCGCCTCTACCCAGAATTCCTGTCCTAACCCAGCACCACCGAGCATGCTTCTTGCCCTCTCCATCTGTTGTAGCTTATATTGTGCTTGAGGTTTATTTATCAGTTATATCACTATCGGGATTCAAACTCAATAAAACTCCTTTATATCCTTTACCCTTCCTGAAAAGTATAAAAGAAATGAAATATTTTGTTTGTTATATATTGGCATCGCTAAAGGAAGAAATGTAAAAAAATTGGATATAAAGGGTTATATGAAGCTATATGTATATATATAAGTTCATATAGAAATGAGAAAGAAATAAAGAAATATGTCGGATTTACAAAGGAAAAAGTATTAAAACATATATAGCCGGACCCAAAAGGTATATACATCATGGTTTTAAGTCTCGTCCAGTTCGCCATATCAAAAAGTCCCTCATATACATTATGATTACACATTTTTATATATTTATATTATAAAGGGTTTATAATAGAAATAACCATCGATTGCGATATGGGTAAGCCAGGCCTGATATAATATATATTGCATTTTATAATTCGATTGGGTCCGCAAAGCCTTTATGCATATAAAGGTTTGTTCCGCTGATTGTGATATGCAATGGCTGAACTCGATGTTACATATATATTGCTTAAATCTCCCGTCGGGTCCGTGATATTGCATAACTCTTAATATATATATATATATGTGTGTGTGTGTGGCTATGCTGATTGTGATATGGGTGGGCCAGACCCGAAATGATATATAATATGTTTAATAACTCTAGCAGGAACGTAAAGCGCCTTATGTATATGTTCACAATGCCCATTGCGATTTGTGATAAAGTTTCCGGATCTGATAGATTTATTAAATTGAGTTAATTCCTTTTTAGTTCCACTTTATGTGTTTTGCGTTGATTTTGCTGTGTAAATAGAAAAATTAGTGTTAAAGCCGAATCCGAAGAAAAGGTGGATTTTAAGTTAAAAGGTGGAATTTAAGGCAGATGCAAAGTGGTAAGAGGTTTTTAGTGGGCTCACCCAACTCCACTTATTGTTCGACACATAGCAGCTGAGGGAGAGAGAAAATCACCATTTTGGGTGGGTATTCTTAGGGCTTATTTCTCGCCCGAAATATTTATATACCATTTGATCCACTAAGCGCAGATCTACGGTGGGGATCTATTGGGAAAATATGTTGCCTAGAGAACTATGCAGAGGCTTTGGAAAGTGCGGAAAAGGTATGTTATGCATGCTTTATGGATATGTTCATTATAGATGGTTTATAGTGAATTTAGCGCTGATATAAGGGTTTATAGGTAAAGACCATGATATAATTAATGTTAAGGAGTGACATAAGTACGCATATATATATATATTTGGGTTAATAATTAGATATTGAAGGTTTAGAAGGGTCGATTGAGTCCCGATAAGAGAATGTGGCTAAGGGTTAGTCTATGTTGGGTTTAATAAATCATTCCGCATAGGGATTTATGAAATGGGCCTTAACCATTATGGATTTAAAGTTTGACTTGGAAGATCATTAAAGACAATGGTCCCGGTACATGCGTAAGCCCAGGTTTACATAGGTCAACACAGTTAATTATGGCTAAAGCAAATTAAACATCATTAGTATATTTACAGAGGCAGTGGATTAATGGAGCAAGCCAGCAGTTAATGTCATCTTCGAAGTTCAGTTATTTTCCTATTATTTCATGTTCTTTGAGGTGTCTTTTAACCTCTGTAAATTCTGTAATAGTTTTTAATTTAGATAGTTAGGGAAACAGTTTAGTAGTTTAACAGTTTCATAGATCAACAATTGTTTCACAAATGTATAAAAGGAGGAAAATTTATAGAGAAAGGGTTGGTTGTTGGAATTTTGGAGAACCCGAAGACTAGGCCTCTGTATTATTGATATCATCGTTGATTAATGAAAGGACCAAAAGTTTCCATGAGTTGTTTCATATAATTTTGTAAGCTTCTCTGTCATGTGCCACACTATGTTTTCCACTTTTCAAGTATAGTAATGAAGTTGCGAGTCTTTATTTGTCTATGTAGATAAAGTTAAAATTCCTTAAAAGAGTGCTCCTATACTTGAAGTCCTCACTTCCTTTTTAAATTATAAATAATAGTTTCTATGAAAGACCAGCATATTGTTTATGATTCAGTTCTCATTAACATAATTCTTCTAAGTTACAGATAATAATTTCTCTGAAAGATCAACATATTATCTTTAACTTCTCCTTCAAACTTTCTTCATTCATCATTTATATGTGGAAAAAAATGGCATTCTAAGATGTTCTACTCATACATGTATTAAGAGTTAAAGACCAAGTTATACAGGTCCTTCATTTCAGAACACAACAAACAATAAGTGACAGTAAATAATATTTATTAATGTCTTAAGCACAATTTCCCCACAGCCAGGAAATTGGTTTCTTTAGGAACAACACCACCAACATCCTGTTCATTCTTTCTGCAACTCCATTTTGCTGAGGTGTATATGGAGTAGTCTTCTGCTGTGCTATACCACACTTCTTACAGAATTCTTCAAATTCATTACTGCAAAACTCTCCACAACATCTTTATCTTCTTCTCTGTTCAGTTTTCCACTAGAGCCTTAAATTCTTTAAACCTGTCAAAGACATTAGATTTCTTCTTAAGGAAATATATCCATGTATTCCTTGAGAAGTCATCTATAAATGATACATGGTACATAGACTCACCCAGTGATGGAACCTTCACAGGTCCAAACACATCATTGTGCATAAGATCTAATATCAGTTTCGCCCTCTTACCAACAGAGGGTAGACTCTCTCAATTATGCTTCCCATATACACAATTTTCACAGAAATCAAAATCCACAGAACTATTACTCATACCTTCTACCATACCTTTACCATGAAGTATTTGAAGGCCCTTCTCTCAAATATGTCCAAGCCTTTGATGCCACAACATGGTCTTCTCTCCAGAGACCAGTAGATTTTCTGCTCCACTTTCAGGAACCACAGAATTGTTGCACCCATCAACAACAGTGCTACCTTGTAGCTTGTATAGAGCTCCAATCCGAACTCTACGCATTAATACGAGTGCTCCCCAAACCATCTTACATGTATCCTTCTCGAACACTGTTTTTACACTTGCATCATCCAGCTTGCTTACAGAAAACATATTTTTGGCCAATGCCGGAATATGAAGAACACTTGGAAGTGTTCTAACCCTTCCACCTTGTAAATTCAACTTTACTTTTCCCCGACCAATGATTCTAGCCTTCCTATCATCCCCTAAGAAGACATCACCACCATCATATTTCTCATACTCGCAGAACCACTCTCTATGGGGAGTGAAGTGAAAGGATGCACCTAAGTTAATAAACCATGCCTCATGATCTACATGTGTACTTGAAGAAGCCAAGTACACATCCCCACCTTCATCTGAGGTGGTTTTTGCCTCTGCAGAAGGAACATCATCAGATCCCTTTCCTTTATCAAGAGCTTTAGATTTATAGTCCCTTTGGTAGTGCCCTTCCTTTCTGCATTTCTAGAACACCACATTTACAGGTTTTCTTGGAGATTTAGATCTCCCACTCGATGACTTATTTTTGTTTCTATTCTGGGACTGTCCTCATACAAACAAGGCATCACCATTCTAGCTCTCCATATTTTTCCGTCTCATCTCCTCCATCAGCAAGGATTAGACTATTTCATCAAACTGCAAGGCAGTTGTATTGCTACCTATTGCAATAACCAGACTATCCCACGAATCTGGTAGAGAACACAACAAACTAATGCACTTCTCCTCATCTGAAATTTTGAAATCAACAGAGATAACTAACTTACCATAGTATTAAACGCATTCATATGCTCTATCGTCGAGTCTCCATCATTCATCCTTAGGTTATACAATTGTTTCCGTAGGAACAGTTTATTCACTAGAGAGTTAGATTGGTATAAAGTCCCTAACTTGTCCCACAAAGCCTTCACCATAGCTTCCCCTGATACATTCAGCAATACTGAATCTGAGACACACAATCATATTGTGCTCTTTGCCTTATAAGCTAAATTCTTCCATTCTTCATCGGACACTCCCATTGGTTTAGCATCTAGATCTACCATGATCCACTGATCTTTATCCACCAACAGATCCTCCATCTTGAGTTTCCACAGCTCAAAACTTTGACCGTTAAATTTATCGATCTCTATCTTTCCACTGCTCGCCATCTTATTTCACCACCAAAATCGATCTTGTAGATTTCCCACTGAACAGGGTCTACCAGAGGCCCGAGCGCAACCCCTCAGCAACAAAGGCATCCTCTTGAAGTCAAAACAGCTATGATACCAAATGTATGTTTTAACCCCGTACAGAAATTACCTGCATACGAATTCTAAAACACAAAAAATAAAGAATGTGAGGGCATAACACATAAAACACATATACACAGAGATTTTCCCCTGGATCAGAAAACCGAGACTACGAGCTTGATTTTTCATTATGTTACTTTCAATGTTACAATACATATTTATACATGTCGAAGCATCCAATACCATGGGACGAAAACCATTGCGTCTAAAACCATGGACCGAAAAGCATAGGTAGGTGCACCCAACCTAATATAGGGTCCAAAAAAAAAAATTCTCGGGGCGCTGCGTCGAACCCGGTAGAGGGGGGTTGCCTGCCCCCTTCAAACCCCTCGAATAGGGGGGGCTGGTGCCCTCCCATGACCCCCCATTGCGCAATCAACACAATGAAGGGGGGGCTCCACTCCCCCTCTAGCCCCACGGTTCACTACAAAGGTTAGTCGTGGAAAGAATATAGCACAACACAGTAGTTAACTGGTCAGCTAGGGTAAACATATGAAGAGAGGCTACTATGACACACGTAAAAACCTGTTATACACACAATATGAATATAAAAATGCATAATCTCATTCGTCTTAGGACTTACAATGACCTACTTGGTCAAAGCTTCATAATCTAAGGTTAGGGCTCTTTAATTAAACCCTCATGCAAAATGAGTTAATAACTAACTTCTAGTCTGGCCCTTAGTTAATCCTTCTAACAAAACTTTATAACTCAATAGAGCATGCCTTTGGAACTCCCGACTTGTGGTATGTGATTGGATTTCCCCACCATTGATTTCATTCATCAGATCAACGACTCTTGTAATATCACATCACATCAATATGTTCTTCCATTGCCTCTCACAAGCAACATGCGACAACACAACCGTACTTCAAATACATTTAAAGTTGTGCCTATAACCTGTTTGGGTCTACTCTTCACAAATCATCTTTCCCTTCAATCTCCACCACTGATCTTACTGTCGATCCAACAACTATACTTCTTCCTGATTAACAGACCAAACTAATGCTTTATAACTATTGATCAAGATCTGCTTGATCCGATGGTCCACAATGATATTGGGTGGACTATTTAAGAAACGTTTAGCCGCTTTATAGACTCGATAGGGAATATATGTCCTCTATCTATAAAAGTTCAGGTTTGTCCTTGCAATTATCTTTTGATCTCTTTATGGTCCAATATTCATTTGATGATGAGGCTCTTAAATCCTACGATCTGTGGCCTTTCAACTAGCACACAGTTTATCAACTTGCTTAGTCTCGTTTTTTACTGTGATGTAAGAATTGACTTTCACAATTGACGGCAAAGATTAATTGCACGACTTCAAAAACAATCCGACCTTCCGTACACTCTCTACTTGCGCTGCTCTTTACTTTGGCTTTATGCCATTTCTTCAATGTTTTCTGTGGTTTTTCTTCCTTTAGGGTTTTGGTCCTTCACAGTTCTGCCATAACTCTTCCCTTAAATTAACTCCACTCTCACCTTTCTGCTCTTCCACCTTCACTATAGCACTAAAGGCTTCTTCCTATACTACCGATGTGTACAAAGCTGTAACATAAGCTCTATGGTTAACTCCTTGAACCTCTTGTTGACTAACAATTCTACCCAACACTTCTTTTGCTAGAATTGTTACCTCTAAGACAACTCTACCCACAACTACAATTGTGGAGCTGCCTCAGCAACTTCTACCCAACCATTGTTGGAAGTTGTTATGTTAGTCTTCTCTGTATTTCACATCTGCTTCTGCACCTACAACTTAAGTTACATAGAATTAGTCTAGCCACACAAAGAATATAATCCAATTACACAATACACATTTTACAAACTCTGAATCGAGTTGTTTGAATTAATAAATGAGTATTTACACAAGAGTCTCTCTCTCGCCTAATTTTCTTATCAGTGGCCTTTCTTCTCTTGCCCATAGGCTTACAATCTGACTATTTTACTCACTAGCAACTCTCTAGCTACTCCTCTACCTACTAACTCTTTATGCCTTTTAGGCTTACATTTATACAAAAGGTTCTGTTGAACTAATTCTAGTTCAAATCCTTAATCTTCTGCACTAACTCCTGAATATCCTCTAAGTCCACTTTTAACTCCTACTTATCTCTAAGAATCCTCTCTAGCTCCTCGAATCATGAAACCACTTTCTAGTCCAAGACTTACAATTGACTTCTAAATCTCTCATCATCATTAATCACTAATGTTATCCTACATTGAGGAGCATTTACAAATATCCTCACAATATCTAATTAATTCCTATTCTAATCACTTAAAACATTAATAATTACATACATAGGAATCCAACTTCCTTGCAGACACAAGACCCCTAAGTTAAATAGCCTATGATGAAATTGTTGAGCTGAATGCTCCTACACTAGAATCTCAAGGTTAAAATAGTCATGATCTCCTAATCATGAGCTTTTGTCCTTTGTCTCCCTGGATCTCATAATTTGTTCTGTAATTTTCCTTTGGTTGTTGATGTTGGTTGTTGTTGTTCTCTAGGTTTCCACACTTTATGTTGCTTTTCTCCACTAGCTATGCTTTCACAATTTGATGTTGTCTTTCTCTTTCTATTGCTCCTTGGTCTTCTTACTATTGTTTTCTTCTGACACACCTTCATCCTCAATCTTATTATTCTATCAATCTCTATGTCTAGTTTATCCTTTAACTTATAATTACTTTGCCAATTGTTGTTGTACTCTGTCCACTCATCTTCAAACTGTTGTTTACTGTCTTCTCTTTGAAGTTTTTGGATCCTTACTACCGCCCTTTCATCCTTACCCTCTTGTTGTTGTCCAAACAACCTCTTTTCAATATTTGTAAATTTACTTTCAAAAAGTAAATTGTCCTCCAATTTCCTTTGTACTTGATTCCCCTCAAATACATCACTATGTTGTTCATCAGTTCCAACATTTTTTCCTTCTTATTCCTTGACAACCCTTAGTAATTGTCCTTTACTTTCTTGATTGATTCTAACAATCAATTTAACTTCTTCAAGCATAATATCTTCATGCTTTTCCTTTTCTTGATCAACATTTCTGTCCTAGCAACTTCCAGTCTTCTTTAGTTCTAAAACTGACTCCTCAATTTGAAACATGTTTGTCTCATTTTCAACAAATATTGTAATCATAAAACAATTATCAGAATTAAAAATATAAGACCTCATTACCTTTTCCTTCTTTGGCAACATCTCACTATGCTGCTCTGAGTTTTCCTCCTCTATCAGCACATCAGTATGCTGATTTGAATTCTCAAAAGAATTCACGAGTCTGTCAGCTAGTCTCTTCTCCATACCATCTTCCACAATGATATCTCTCTACTTTGGTTAACAGTAATGAACTCCTCCTTCTGTAATGTCAATTTTCTGAACTTCCCTTACCATCTCCTTTTCCTTATGATTGCCATTCATGACAATTTCTTTGTCTTCCTCTTTCAACAACCTATCCTGAGTATATATCCTCTTCTTTTCCAATTCCCTTCTTTGTTGGACTCTTTCCTCTTCCTCTCTTGCATATCCTTTGCAATCTTCATGAGGTTCTTTCTTCCCTACTGGTGCTTTTAGTCATTTCTCCAGTAGCTCCAATTCTATCTCCCATTCACTGATCCTTTCATGAGAGTTTATTCCTTCTTTCTTATTGATTACCTCAAAAGTTTCCCTAGTTACCTCCACTATTCCTATCATCATGATGGAATGATGATCCTTTACTATGTTTTTAGCTAACATAGTCTCTTCTTTAAATTTGCCTTTAATCTTTTGTTGGTTACCTTCACTTTGTAGTTGTTGGTTCCTCTGTAACCGTTATTCCAGCGGTATCCTTGTCTCATGATCTATATTAATATGCTCCTACATTTTTTCTTCATCAATAACATTAATCTAATTCATTAGATTACCTCTCTAAGACAAAATTCCTTCATTCTTCATCAGAAAAAGATCTTGATCTTCCATCTTTATGACAGCTTTAAATGACTGTGTTCTCTCATTGAATAACTCATCCATAGACTCTTCCTGTTGCATCTAGTCAAATTATTCCTCTTCTGAGAAATTTTCTTTGTCACCTTTTACTTCTATATCTTCATCTATTCTGAAGACATCTTCAAAAGGTTTCTTTCCTCCTATAATGCTTGCAATCATACACAAAATATTAGTTTTAAAAACATAAGACCTTGTCGTCTCACTTGGTGCTTCAGTCATCATATCTCCTTGCTGTTATGAATCCTTCATGTGATTCATAAGATCTTTCACAGATCTCTAGTCTTCATCTTCACCTAGAACTTCACCTTGTTCTGTTTCACAAATGGAAACTTCCATTCTCAACTGAACTTCTCTGAGTTCTTCTACCAGGCTCTTCACTAGAATCTGTCGTAGTCTTCTCTGTAACTCAGACCATTTAACTCCCTTTTTCCTCAAGGCCCAACCTTGTCTTTGGTTTTCCTTAAGTATCATCCTTAATATGTTGAGTTTTTCTTTCATCTCAGCAATCTCTTTGTCACGTTCTTCTTGACTCATCCTCTTTCCATTTGCCTTGGCATCCTCTTTCTTCACTTTTCTTTTGCTATGGTATTCTTCAAAACCTTTGTTATCTCTGTTATGACTATCAGTAATCTTTTTCTTCTCTATATTCATGAGTTCCTCACTCACTTACTATGAGCTTCATTAAAGCCTCTGCAACAACAAGCCCTCCCTGCTGCTACTTACCTCACCAAGCTTTCCTCTGTACTTGGTCTTTTTGCAAGCACTTGGTTCTCTATTCTCTGGAACCTCTTTGAACAGTTCTCTCTACTCCTTCTAGGCTTCAACTCATACGCATCTTTTAAGAACACAATTATCCTCTTGTACTTTAGTCACAAATGAAATACTAGGTTCTGACCACCTCTTCTTTCACTCAAAAACTCTTACCAGCTTTTTTCATCCCTTAGAAATTCTACCCACATACTTTGTGGAATTGCCTTTGTGAGCTGCAACAATACCTTTCCAATAACAAGTCTCCTTCTTGCTACATATGCCTCACTAAGCTTCTCTCCTCTGAGCTCAATATTTTAGCATTTCTCTAGTTATTTCCTCTAGAACAAATTGAGCACTCCTTTCTCTAGGTTGCTGCAGTCTTCTCACCTTCCTTTGCTGTCACCTGTGTATCAATGTTATTCAAACCAAAGATCATTCCCAATATTTCAAAATCTTGCTTCTTAGCTTCCTTCTGAGAACACTCTTATCCTCTCTACCCAAGATTCAGTTGGATTCTTCAGGTTCGCTCTCACTGTATGGTTTCACAAGCAATTTCCATCCACTCTTCACATTTGAGTGAATCTCCATCTTTCTCAAGCAAACAAACATCACTATGTTTTCTTTATGCTTCTATAATGTCTTCTTAGGAGTATCACTTACTCTCGTCTTATCTCATGCCTTCTATTTATCAGATTCAAATAACTTGATCTCCTCTTCCTTTTGCAATCACACGTGTATTCTACACAATTCTACTTTAATTAGAGATTTAACTAGCTCTAATACCACTCTGACACACGTAAAAACATGCTATACCCATTGTATGCATATAAAAATGCATAATCTCATTCGTCTGAGGACTTAAAATGACCTACTTGGTCAAACCTTCATAAGCTAAGCTTAAGGCTCTTTAATTAAACCCTCACATGGAATGAGTTGATAACTAAATCCAGTCTAGCCCTTAGTTAATCCTTCTATCAGCACTTTATAACTCAATAGAGCACGCCTTCAGAACTCCTGACTTGCAATATACGATTTCCTTTCCCCACCATTGATTTCATTCATCAGATCAACGAATCTCATAATATCACATCACATCAACATGTGCTTCCATCGCCTCTCGCAAGCGATGTGCGACAACACAACCAGACTTCAAATACATTTAAAGTCATGCCTATAACCTCTTCGGGTCCGCTTTCGACAAGTCCTTTTTCCCTTCAATCTCCATCGTTGATCTTACCCTTGATCCAACAACTGTACTTCTTCCTGATCAACAGACAAAACCAATGCTTTATAACCGTTGATCAAGGTCCGCTTGATCTGATGGTACACAATGATATCAGGTGGACTACTTACGCGACGTTTAGCCACTTTACGGACCCGATAGCGAATATAAGTCCTTGATCTATAAAATTTTAGGTCCATCCTTGGATTTAACGTTCGATCTCTTTACAGCCTGATATTCGTTGGATGATAAGGCTCTTAAATCCTACGATCTCCTGCCCTTCAACTAGCACACGATTTATCAACACGTTTAGTCCCGTAGTTGACTGTGATGTAAGAATTGAATTTTACAATTGACGGCCAAGATTAATTGTGGGACTTCAATAGTGATCCGACCTTCCATACACTCTCTACCCCCACTGCTCTTTACTTTGGATTTATGCCATTTCTTCAATGTTTTCTGTGGTTTTGCTTCCTTCAGGGTTCTGGTCCTTCATTGTTTTGCCACAACTCTCCCCTTAAATTAACTCCACTCTCACCTTTATGCTCTTCCACCTTCACCGTAGCACTAAAGGCTTCTTTCTATATTGTCGATGTGTACAAAGCTGTAACATAAGCTCTATGGTTCTCTCCTTCAACCTCTTGTTGACTAATAATTCTACCCAACACTTCTTTTGCTGGAATTGTTACCTCTAAGACAACTCTACCCACAATCGCAACTATGGAGCTACCTCAACAACTTTTACCCAACCGTAGTTGGAAGTTCTTCTATTACTCTTCTCTGTATTTCACCTCTGGTTCTACACCTACAACATAAGTTACACAGATGCACTCCAACCACACATAGATTATAATTCAATTAAATAGTACACATTTTACAAACTCTGAATCGAGTTGTTTGTATTAATAAACGAGTATTTACAGAAGAGTCTCACTCTCTCTGGCCTGATTTTCTGAACAGTGGCCTTTCTTCTCTTGCTCGTAGGCTTACGATCAGACTCTTTTACTCACTAGCTACTCTCTAGCTACTCCTCTACCTACTGACTCTTTATGTCTTTTAGTCTTACATTTATACAAAAGGTTGTGTTCAACTAATTCTATTTCAGATCCTTAATCTACTGAACTTACTCCTCAATATCCTCTAAGTCCACTTTTAACTCCTACTAATCTCTAAGAATCCTCTCTAGCTCCTCGAATCATGAAACCACTTTCTAGTCCAAGACTTACAATTGACTTCTAACTCCCTCATCATCACTAATCACCCATGTTCTCCTACATTGGGGAGCATTTACAAATATCCTCACTATATCTAATTAATTCCTATTCTAATCGCTTAAAACATTAATAATTACATACATAGGAATCCAACTTCCTTGAAAACACAAGACCCCTAAGTTAACTAGACTATGATGAAATTGTTGAGCTGAATGCTCCTGCATCATACTACAATCTGATTCAACTACCCATGTACAATTAAGGAAGTGGAACCAACAAAACACAACCAATATGGCCTTTTACAAATATCAAAGAACCTACAAGAGCCAATCAACCCTTCCCGGTGATCAACCCTTGAGACAACTTGACACTTCACTACCCTAGGGCCTCAGTCACACCGATGACATGGGAATTCATGCAACAATGTCCCTCTAGTCGCTCTCACAACTTGGGAATGCAAGCGACTGGGGTATTTTTTAGCTAGTTCTAAGCCTGTGATCCCAGATTCTATGCTACTTTTTCAAGGCTAGGACTCAAACCACTGCCCAAAACTCCATGAAACCTTCAGGAATGAAAATTAACACGAGAAAGTGGTAATAATACAAATACATGAACAAATACTTGACTGGACCCCTACTATCCATGACACAAATTTCATAAAACATATCATGAATATGAAATCTACGGGTGATAACAACATATTTGAGCATAGGTGTATCATTCTTATCTCATAATCACTAACAAACGTTGATGCCTTATCGCATTCGTTGCACTATCATCTATTAGGTCATATATTCATTGTTCATTCATCTACAAATCCAAACATGATGAGAGCCATACATCCTCCCTACCATAAATCATACTCATAACCAACATATAAACAACAAAAGTAATAAGGATACATCAACCATAAATTCCACATACGAACCAATAAATTTTCTCATAAAAGACCAAAGAAAATAAATCTTATTAATGATGCAAAAGTCGGTTATCGGACTTCCATGAACCACCTGACCATAGATTGGATGAACAAAATCATTATTTTAGCCAATCACCCCCGTGCCATTTTCCAATCATGAAAGTGGGACTCATAACCAAAACTCAACCAAGGATTCCTGAGGCTACAATCCCTCACCCTCATTAATAGAACCAAGCTTTACTGCAATCCTCACCGAATCACTAGGCCAAAACAAACATGGATGCCACCGGATTTCTCCAGCTACACTATGAAGAATTTTCCTGTCTCTTAGACTCTAGGCTTTACCGTATATACTACCATTCACAGGTCAAGGATTCCTAAGCCTAATCGAGACGCAAACCTCTAGGCTTTACCACAATCCACACCAAATCATTAGGCCCTAACTGAGACTCCACCCTCAAGAATTACCGTATATCCCATCCTAGGATTCGTAGGCCTTATAAAGGGCACCCACCTCTAGGATTTACCGTATATCCCGCCATTCACTGGTCGAGGAATCCCAGGTCCACTAAACCAACATAAAGTATGGCTTTAACGCAACCCACAGTCTCATTCAGGGGTCACTAGGTTGTGGCTTTACCACAATACATAGTCTATTTCAAGGATCACTAGTCCATGTGTTCTCCCTTTGATAGATCTACCTCACTCAACCTCGAATCCATTTAACAATCCAGCACAACCTAAAACATGAGAAGTCATAAAACCATGGATATTTGGAAATGGCAAGGTAAGGTTGAAGAACACGGCAACACCTGACATAACCCATTCCCATGACAACAAAAGAACCAAGAACACATATGCATAACCATGCATACAAAAACTATCGAGGAAAATCATACATGCAAATAGATACGTGCAAATAATCCCATTGTAGCACCTTGATCCTTCTCCTCTTTGCTTGTTCTTTTCTTCCCTTCTCCTTGTTTGCTCTTCTTGATCCAATGCTAGAGTGCTCCAAGAAAACTCGAAGTGTCTAAGGGTGTGAGTGAGAGAGAGAGAATAGAGAGAGAGAGAGCTCCAAAATTGAACTGACAAAAGGTACCAATTGATCCTTAGAAGCCTTTCTATCAACGAGGCCTCTATTTTCTTCAATTTCCTGCATTTTCCTTCATTTTCCTCATCTCATGCATCCTTTGACCTTTGACCTTCCTTTTCTCCTAATTTCCATTATTTTCATAAATAAAATTCCAATTAATGTCTCAGGCCTTTTGAAATCCTTTTGCTTTGCCTTTTCCATTTTCCTTAAGCCATAATAACCGAAATGAACACCCACTAGGATGTTTTTCCAAACATATACCTTGGAATAAGTGTCTGATAACCATGTTTATTATTTTTCCTTTATTAGCTTTATTTACATGGAATTTTGACGAAGGTTGTTACAGTCAGACTACATACAAAAAACATAAAACTTCTCTTAGGTATTTCCTATAGCAAAACAAAGGTATCCTATAGGAGTACACATATTGCACTAGAAACCCTCCATATTTTCGTGCAAGGCATATTGATCCTTCCTCAACACATTACAATGCAAATTAGACCTTGAAGATGAATTTTCTAAGTTTAGAGAACCCTTGGGACATTTAAAATAGTAGCTGCAACAAAAGCTACTTTATTTCCTATAATTAGTGTTTATTATTTGAATTTCCTCTTTCAATTGTAGGTTGATTTATCATGCATCATAGAATAGACTTGATTTGGCTCCAACTTTATTGAGATGATTTTATTTATTTTCTTGCAGTTATCATAGGGTTGTTTGTTGTACTTTCCTACAAAATAGAATAGGTTTATTTTCTATCATTTATTTTCTTTCATTTACTTTTTTAAAAAGAATAGGGTTTCTTTCTATCATTTACTTTCTTGCAAACTAGAGTAGATATATCTATTTCCCTTTCTTCTCTAAGAATTTCCTGTAGCCTAGATAACATAAGTGGTCTCTTGACAATTTTGTTTCTCTTTCGTTGTAGAAGATCAATCAAAGAAGATTGCATTGCATGTTAAACATATCGATATGATGCCTCCTAAATTGTATGAACCCTTAGTAGATAATTAAAGTTACGACCCTTAATAGTTTCAACAATATTGTTGTAATACTGAGGGCCATAAATTTTTGGCATTTTTTTCTGGGGAGGTGTCAAAGTAGGTATTGTTTTCTTCTCCAATTGATTCAATTCCTTCATTTCATGAGAAAACAAAAAAATGCACCAACATTTTTTATCTAAAAACAAAACAAAAAAATGATTTAGTTCATTCCTCATAGATTCAGGGATAGTATGGTAAAATCTATACCTAAAACCCCAACTATAAATAGAATGTTGGGTGTGGAGCCTGATTATCTTCTATATTCAAAAGTACCACCACATTGGACCCCAGTTCAAAATGGGGGCAGCAACGCTGCCCGTAAAATATTCGCTGCAGGTGGGGTCCATGGGGGCGTGGCTGCGACCTTTGGGAGCCCCCCCCGGCGGGGGTTTTCGGGGCAGCGCCCGAAGCTAAAAAAGATGTAAAATTGCCTTGTAAAAGTATAGTAATTTCTAGTCAATCTGGGCCATTCTTTAGGCGGATGATCTGATAGTAGAACTTATGTTTAGTTTAGGGTTTTTTTGCCCTAGAAGGCAACCCCTCTCTTTGTATGAGGGCATTGTATTTGAGGCTGTGAGATAGATGTGTATTCTGTGTGAGCAAGAAATAGAGAGGTGAGACAGAGGATATTACAGTGGATTTGATGTAGGTTGTGTCTCTTCATTTTGATGGATAATAGAAAAGAAGGACTGGTTGTTCTGGGTGGACGTAGCCCAAACTGGGTGAACCACGTATATATGTGTCTCTCTTGTTTCCTGCGTTTTCTATGTTTATATTTATGCATTATTTCATGTGTTCCATTGCTCCATAATATATAATTTTCTAACATAGAAAACCTTCAATTCTTGACTGTGGGCCTCCCATTCTATCTATGGGAGATATAACATCCCTTTGAGGTGAGCAAAGAAGGGTTTTTTAGGAGCTTACAAAAGATGCAGAACCTACATCACCCATTGAATCCATGGCTAGAAGAAGGTAGCTTATGGTATTTCCTATGAGGGAGAAAAGTGGGGAAGCCAAAATGAAAATATCATCCTCACTACTTTCTCACATTTCCATGGAATGGATTTTGAGGACCCTCACACCTTCATGTTTGAATTTTATGTAGTCTGCAAGATATATGATTATACATCAGATGTGAAGAAGCTCAAATTGTTTACTTCTATTATCAAGGATGCAACCCTGTGCTAATTCATTACATTAGAAGGAAGAAACGTCACTACATGGGGATAAATGCAACAATCCTTCAACACCAATTACAAGGATTATTATAGAGAAAGAGATGAAAGGGATGAAATATTCAGTGTAACCCAAGGGATAAATGAATCATCATAAAAATATGAGGAAATATTTTAGCTGAGTTACAGGATGACACGTAACTACAATCTTGGTCCAGATTCACCCACTCTAAGGAAAAAAATCTCTAGCAAAGGATTTTGCAGAATCCCCTATAAAAATATCCTAGAAAACCATTTGTAGCAAAGGTCACTAGTGGAGTTTTGTGGGTCAATGTTTTAGTGGATGTTTTTTAACAACGCATCTATAATGCACTAACACACTAGTGTGTTACTATAAATATGCACATTGGTGCTTAGTAGCATATAGTGCACTATGGATAAGTTATTTTTTATAAAAATAAAAAAATAATTTTATGTTAAGTACATAAGGCTCATAAGTGCGTATACTACTCAATAACACTGGAAAAAGGGTTAAATTTAAGAAAAAATAGGTCATAAAATTCATTTTTCCCACTCTGATGCTATACTCTCATGATGACCCAGTGCTAAACCTTGATATGAACACCCCAGTGCATAAACAATTTGGTGCACCATTGTGGGGTTTTTAACTTTGAAATAGTAATACATTTCTTATATTATAAGAACCAGAGTAATTGATGAGCTAAAGGCCTCGATGCTTAATAAAAAATGGAGTGTTGTTGTAGGTTTATTTTTTATACAAATAAAAACAATGGTGTGCTACATATATAAGGTGCATCAGTGCATATATTGTTGAATAGCACTATGCAAAGGGTTAAATAAAAAAAAATGTGTGTCATAACATTTATTTTCACCATTTTGGTGCTATAATCTCATGAAGCACCAGTGCAATAAGTATTTACGAAAATCCTGGTGCATAAACAACATGGTGCATGTGGAAGAGTTTTTAATTTACAAATGGTTGTGCTCTTCATATAAAATAAGCATCGGTGTAGTTAATAGAACTGTATGACCAATGCTTAATAGACAATACCGCACCATAGAAGGGTTATTTTTATAAAAATAAAAACAATAGTGTTTTGAGTAAGTAAGTTGACCCTTTGTGTATATTAATCAATAACATTGGACAAAGGTTAAATTAAAAGAAAAATGGGGGTCGTTGAATTTATTTTCACCATTTCGTTGCTATACTCACATAAATCTTCAATGCTTTCCCATTTTATGAAATCCTTGGTGTGTAAATGACATGGTGCATCATGGCAATGTTTTTAATTTAGAAACTATTGGTGCACTACTCATATAATAAGCACTGGTGCTATTAAAAGAAATAATTTTCCCAATGCTTAACACACAATGGTGCACCATTTGAGGGTTATTCTTTAAAAAAGAAAACTAATGTTGCGTTATGTAAATCTAAAGCTCTGGTGCACGTACTATTCTCTACGACTAGTTGTTATAGACCTATTTGGGCACTGCAACCCCAATCATATATGTTGATAAACCAAGGGATCTTTAACCCCTAAAAGTGTTGTTCCATACCCTAAAAGATCATGGTCAACTGATTACATCATTTCCTAGAAGTCCAACTTGAAAAACCACTCAGAACTAGCCAAAACTATACCATAATGACTGCTCCTTGGTCAAGGTGTGATGCATACTGATTCTCACACTAGCCAGGTGTGATGCATATTGAAGAGTCCTTTTGTGGGGTGTGATGAGTGAGAATGGGCAGATGTCTAAGGCAGTCTACTAAGTGAATTCTCATGGAATCTTCCAGAAACTTCCTCTATGACACTTGCCTCTCTAAATTTGCCCAGGGATGAGTAAGAGATTGAAGAAATATCCAAGTGGAACTAAGAACTACAAGTGAAATGGCACTAATCAAAAACCCAGTGCTAACTCACACCTCTGCAAATATCTATAGATGGATCCGTCATCTGAGAGATCTAGAGGCTGGAATTTTGTAATTTGTAAAGAAGTGTTGTTAGTTTGTCTTTGAGAAGAAGTATTGTATTGTTGGGTGATCTTGATTTTCATGAGGTGAAGAGGGCTTTGATGTTGGGAGGATGATGTTGGATCAGACAGCTGGGTTGTAATCCTCTCTTCCACTATTAATAAAGTTATTTGAGTTTTCCTCCATATAACCGTGTATTTGTGAATCTTGTTATTTGTGAATGCAATTGTATGGTCAATGTATTTTTGATTCTACATTGTTTACGGTATTATAGGTCGAGATGCTTTGATCGTGTTTTGTTACTTTGTCTCTACAGGTATTCTCTGAAGTGAGACAAGTAGGAGAAGGGTTGAAAATTCCATCAAGGGAGGGAGGAATCAAGCAAGGAGTCAATCGGAAGATCCAGGTTGGCCTACTTTACTTCTCTCTTATCGATCATATGTAAAGGAAATCGCAAATTGCTTTGATTGTTTCTTTCTAAGATAGCTACCCATATTAGTGGGACTAGAAGATTGAAAAGACACTAGCTTTCCTAGAAACAAAATGGCGACTCCACTGGGGACAACAGTTTGTTTGCTTGTTATTGTTGTTTGATTTATAAACTATAGACGAAGCCTGAAGTTAACCAGATAGCCTTCGAACTGCTTTTGCTATGCAACTGCAAAGTAGATGAATGATGCTTCAGTTAATCTCCAAGTTGGTTTATGAACTGAAAATTTGACTTACAATCATCCTAAACACCCTTGTGGTAGCTCAATAACCTGCTAAGATCATACCCCTATACTTTGTTTTTACTTTCCATCATAGCTCAGCTTGAATCACTGAACTTAGCTGCAAATTTTGAGCAAAAACTCAACTTGGTTTCGCTCCTTGGCCCATTGCATTGTCTATAATAGGTAGACTGTATGCATCACACCTCCTGTGTGTTGTAGGTGAGATGCATCCCTGTTTCCCTAAAGGACAGGTGCGATCACTAAGTGATACTGGTTTCTCTTTTTGAAACTTTGTTTTTTCTCCTTGTTTTCAGCTCTATTCAGTAGTTTTGCTGCTCATGATCAGTATCTCACTGCTGAAGGCTCTTTCCCTTACATTATTCAGCCTCCATTGATTAGGATTTGTAAATGTTTTTATGTATTTGTCCATCATTTACAATCCTTCTTTGTCATAAGTAGATTAATCGAACTATCGTTTTTGATGCGAAGAAGTGTCGTAACTGTCATTTTGAGTCAAAAAGAAGAGTGTCGTAAAGTCTTCCTCTTCTAGATAGTCGATTGTACTTTTTCCATTGTATTTGATTTGAAAATAAATTGTCAGAGTGCCACTTTGAAGAAAATAGTTTAGATCTGTACTTAGTTTTCCTTTTTGGCATTCTCACATTAAGGAAACGAACAACAAATACATGCATTTGCATTTGCGTTTAGACTGTGTGTGAAAAGTGATTTAGGAAAAGTGCATTTAGTGTGTGCTCTCTACTCTCTATCGAAAGAATCATTATCCTCTTTCCTTAGTAGCTAAGATTTCACTGCTAAAAGAAAATAAACAACTCTTTATCATCTTAGATTGCATATTTAGGAATTTTACATCTACATCATGCGGTGAAACTTGAAAGGAAAACTTCTAAGCAAGATCAACTCTAAAATAAATCTCAATGAACCTAACAATGCTTTGGAACCTAACACAACACATCTAGAGGTCTAGGATAGAGACGTGTTCCGGCGTTGTAAAAACTGGTAACTATCATTTTCATCGAAGGTTGGGTGATTCCTCCTCTTTGATATGACAAGTGCTAGTACGGACTTGTGCTCCCAATACCGTCAAGTATAGAGACCACAATAGGATGATATCCTTTATCCACAGGAAGCCATTTCTACCGCCCTATTGATCGCAATGCACTAAACATAGCATTTGAGAAGATAGACTACCGTACATAAGTCCTTGGTAATTTCTCTTTAATTTACCACCAAGGTGTATTTTGCAGTTTTGCGATTGGTTTGGTAATCCCTCTGTCTAGATTTCTAGAGTAGTCACTTTCATTCCTTTTCGACTCCTTAAAAGAAAAGGTCCATCTGAGCACTTGTCACTTCAAGCTCATTAAAAATTGAAGGAGACTAGAGTCATCTTTATCTTTTGCTCGACAATTAAAAATTGGAAAAGAAAAGTTGTGTTAAAGAATCATTAAAATTTATTTAATTCAGAATAGCATTTTCCCCTTTTTAATTTTGAGTTGATCAAGTAATCCGCAATCATGGAAGAAAGTCAATCAAAACTTGTTCGTTCACGGAGGTTAGCAATTCAATCGTCTTTGACTCCAGAAACAAGACCATTCCAACAAAAACAGTCTCGTTTAACTGAGTCCACCTCTCCTAGTTTATTTGAAACTTGTGTTTCAACATCATCAGAGACTACAGTTACTCCGATCATTTCTGGTACATCTGCCTTTACAGAAGAACTTCCACAGTTACAAGAGGACATTAGAAGTAATCCTAGTGTAATGATAGACACTTCTATACCCGAAATAGCTCCATCTAGGGCTGATCCAGAAACGGAAGTTCACTTACCTAAACGTCTGGAAGTTGAATTCCAAAATTCAGAAGGTGTCACCCCTCTAGTATCTGTCACTGCAGAAGCTATACCTTCCTCAGCTCCAGAAATATTTTACAGACCTGATGGTCCACCTCTTCCACCTGGACTGATTGCTATAGAAGAGGTTGTAGAGGATCTTCCATTGAGTACCCATTGTATTTTGGAACTGGGATCCACCTATACCCTTCTACTCCTGAAGTTAGTTCTTTTAATCATCCTTCATCACAAGTTCATGTCGAATTTCTAGGAAATCTTTTGGATAGACTAAATATGTCTGAGAAACCATCAACTTCTAGGACTGTGTCATCTGACACAACCACAATAGAACTTCCTGTTGCCACTCCAACGATGTTTGCTAGTATACCATCTGTCCCAACTAGTTATCAGTCACTAGATGGAGTCCACCCAGGGACTGTTTTGACGACATGGTCTATTCGTATTTGTTCCTCTGGGATCCTATCTGGTATTTCTTATGTGAAGCTCAGCAAATTGATCCTGCATACTAGTTTCAATTTGGGTAGCCCAGTCTTCAAAGACCCATCTATCCTTTGAGCAATAAATTACCACCATATGGGGGTTAGTATGCTTTTTCACTGTTCCCTCTTGGAGAACAACCATATGAGAGCTCACCACAAAATTAAGGTCGAACTGGAGTTACATCCAGTGGTTGGGTACCAATACCACCTCCACAGCCAAGGGTTGTATATTCAATGCAGCCAGCCCAACCTGTGTCAAATATTACCACTACACCTGCTATTGTGACTATGTCGGAAGTACAAGCACATCATGTTGTATGTCAACCTCAAGTATCTCAGGTTGCAGTACAACAACCTCTTGTCCCTACGGCTCAATCACAACCTCAGATTAGTGCTTCCTTGACTGGAACAACTCAGGCTCAAACGGGTATTATCACTCCACATCTTGGTCAATCATCTAGTATTGGGCAATAGCAAATGGCTCAATAACCATGGCTGGTGAAATATCAACAACCGCAATTCCAGCAAGCTTACTGAGGACCTGAGCAACAAGGCTTTGTAGGTAATGGGCAACTGCATTTTCAAAATGGTTATCAACAACCATACTATAATGGTTATGCCCATCAACCTTATGAAAGTTATCAGCATCAGATACATTATGCTGGTATGCAAAGACCTACTGTTTAGGTGATCCCATCTTATCCTGGGTATTCTTTGCCAAACCTGAATCAACAATTGATTTTTATAGCAACTCTAGAATTACTAGATCTGAACCGGTTGACAAATGATCCAATTGCTTAAGCCCCTTGGTGGCGAGTGATTCCTCATAAAATTCCCTCTGATATTCCTAAATTCAATGGAAATCCAGGTGAACATCCATCGAATCACGTAATGACTTTTCATTTGTGGTTTTCATCTAACACCCTCAATGATGATTCGATCAGGCTTCACCTTTTTCAGCGAATGCTAAATGGTCAAATAGCGAAATAGTACATTGAATTGCCTAGAGCTTCATTTGATAACTTCAACGCCCTTTCCACTACCTTTTTAACCCACTTTCAGTTACCCATAAGGTACGAAACAGGAACATAACTCCTTAACAACTTTAAACAGACAACAACCACTCACATATCTGATCATATTCATGAGGGGTGATGTTTTTATCGAATGGTAAAGACGTATGTTCCTGATCAGCTTCTAGCTGAGTGGTTTATTAAGTCATTATTACCTTCCATTGCTGAAGATGTAGCGAAAGGAGGAGTTTTGACTGAAGAGAAAGTCATTTCTCATACACAATATTTAGACTTGATCTATACTCAGTTTGGCATGCTCTATGACAAAATTCCTGATGCTCCTAGACCAGAATTTTCCATTTCTCCCCCTCCTAAATCAAATATGGACTCTCATGCCGGTGACGGCGTGATTGGTACCTCAAGTATGCAAACTGCAAAGGCTTCATCTGGTAAAGCCCTTGCAGTCTCTAGTCAAAAGGCAAATGACAAACTTCTTGCCTCAGAGGTTAATGTCGTGTCATCTGACAAGGGAAAAGAACCAAAGCATCCAGGGGGCAAGAGGAAACGGAAAAACAAAAAGAAGAAATAGGAAGATTCAACTCCTGAAAAATCTTCTGAAAACCCTATTGGGTGAAAGAATCCAGGTCAACCATGTTTCATATGTAATGAAGAACATTAGACGAAAGATTGTCCACATTGAGCTGAGGTCAAGAAATTTTTAAAGATGTCAAAAACCTCAGCAGTGTTGACTTATCCATTTCTGAACCCAGAAACTAATCTGGTTGCCATTGATCATGCTTCCCCATCCCAAATGCTTATGTTATCTATTTCGAAATAGAAAAATGATGCTTTTATATCAACAAGGAATAAAGATGATGGGAATCCATGGATGTCGAAAAACAAGGCTACAGATCAACCCAGTAGTTCAACAACAACTTTGTCAGAAATTGTGCCACCAATCATTCCTGAATTAACTATAAAGCTACCAAAGGGAGTAGTACATAAATCGACATTTAATCCTCATGCTCGAGCAACACAAAATAATGATATCATGGAGGATTTGGCTCAATCGCCATCTGCTATGTCGACACTTGAAGTACAACAGAAATGCTCATCCCAAAAGCAGGCTTTGTTATCAGCAATAGGTGGGATTGACCCAACGGATTCCAATCTTGTGGCCTTGAACCATAAAGGATATTAACCTCAGTTATCGGCCCAACTTGCTTTCCTTATATAGGTAAAAACCCTCAACAAAACTGTTCATCGATCAATCACTGATGAGGGGGTATCTACCTGTACTATGTCAATGAGTTGCTGGAAAACTTTAGGCTCACCACCCTTGTCATGATCATCAACAACGTTAAAGGCATTTGATGGAAGAACATACACGCCGTATGGGATATTAAGTAACTTGCAAGCTGAACTGGGGGACAAAACAGTAGAAATTGAAGTCGAGGTCATTAATGGAAACCTTGACTACCATATCTTACTAGGAAGGCCTTGGATTTATGCTATGGCTGCTACTGTGTCAACATATTTTAGAAAGATTGCATTTCCCTTCTGCCTTGCCTTCCAAGGTGGAATTACAATCATTGACCAACTAACCTTTTTCCCCAACAATTCACAAGCTACGGGAAGCATTCCAATGATCCATGGAAGCTCTCAATCACTTCAAAATGTCGGAGTAGGTCTCCTAAAATACCCCGCCTTAATGGGTATTTTTACCCTCCCGTCTCCGAGTAATCTAGCGGAAGTGGCCACAGTGGAAACCTGTCATATGGTATCTTCTACATCATCAAAGATCAATAAGAATTCTAAAAATTTTGGTAGTATGGATCATTGCCAAGTATTTCCCCCAAGCCCCATAGAAATTTTGTAGCGATCAATTTTCTAGGCTTGGGCGGCAAACCCAATTCAACACTCATCGAGTGTTTGGATAGATAGGTCTCTAGAATATAGCACCTCTTCCGATCCTTGGTCTCGTATACATTCTACAAATGAAGTAATCATTCAATCAATGATGATAGGAGAGGCACCATGGGAATATTTCCACCATCGTTCCCATTTTCAAGATAACAACGAGGATTATTCCAACGACCTTAATCATCCTTCAATTTTTGATTTTCTATGAAATACTGTAAATACGATGGATTTCGAGTGAAATCTATCAAATATTGAAGAGACTATTGCCATTAATATCTCGACCAAGCCTAATGTTGTAGAGAATATTCATGTTGGAATATCTTTTTCTCCTTCAGAGCTGGAAATATACTGCGCTCTCTTTCGTGAATTCAGAGATGTATTTGCATGGTCATATGAAGAAGTGCCAGACATTGAATCGAGGATCATTGAACATGAAATCAAGATTTATCTAGATGTCAAACTAGTATGACAAAGGCTTCGACTGGTTCACCCAAAGAAAGCCGTTGCCATTAAGGCAGAAGTTGAGAAAATTTTACATGCTGGTTTCATTTACCCTATTCCTCTAACTAATTAGGTATTGAATATTGTTCCTGTGATAAAAAAGCAAGGAACGATTAGAGTGTGTGTCAATTACAGCGATGTAAATCAATCCTATCCAAAAGACAACTACCTTACACCCTTCATTGACTAGATAATTGATGAATGTGCCAGATGCAAGATATTTTCATTTATGGATGGATTTTCCGGATACAATCAAATCAATATCCAACCACAGGACCAGTCAAAGACTACATTTATATGTCCATGGGGCAGATTCGCATACTGTAAACTACCTTTTGGATTCAAAAATGTAGGGGCAACTTTTCAGAGGGCAATGAATTATGCCTTCCATGACATCAAGAACATCGTTCAACCATATCTCAACAATCTACCGACTCATTCATGAAAGTGGACTGACCATCCGTAGAATTTAAGAGATATATTTCTAAGTTACCGACACTACAAGATATGAGTCAATCCACACAAGTGTGTGTTTTGTGTTGGTTCTGGTAGGTTACTTGGTTTCATAGTTTCTAAGGATGGAATTCGACTCGACCCATGTAAGGTTTAGGCAATTATTTACATGCCTCCACCTTCAAATTTGCTTCATATTCAGAAACTCCAAGGTAAAGCAAACTTTCTAAGGAGGTTCATTCCAAATTATGCTGAACTTGCTAAAGGTTATACACGTCTTTTGAAAAAAAATGTACCCTTGAACTGGGATCAGGTTGCACAAGCTTCCTTTGATGCTTTAAAGGACTCCCTAGTAAAATCATCATTAATGTACATTCTTGACTATCAAAAAGACTTTAACTTGTATCTCACTACCACAGATACATCCATTGCAATGGTTTTAGTACAAGAAGGCAATGGAATAGAACATTTGTTATATTATTTAAGCCGCAACTTAAATGATACAGAAAGCAAGTACCCCTATGTTGAAAAGCTGGCTCTAGCAGCTATTCAAGCAGTACAAAGATTTCGACACTATATACTCTTTCGCAAAACTACCATTCTATCAAATTGCAACCCTATGACCTACATTATGTTGTGTCAATTGCTAGGGGGCAAATATTCCAAGTGGATAGCCATTCTGCAAGATTTTGATATGGAATTCACAAAATCCAAATCAAAGAAATATCTAGTTTTCGTAGAGTTACTTTGTGATCTCCCATCGTCATCCAACGATTCGACATCTAACGCATCAATCATGGATGAAACTCTGTTTCTGATATCGTCAAGCAATCCATGGTATGGAGATATACTAATCTATCTCCAAACCCAAACCTTTAAGCCTAACACCTCTCGCTCTGAACAACGACGTACTCGATAGCAAGCTAAAGACTACATAATCATCATTGATACACTTTACTGTCGTGGTGTTGATACAATTTTGTGAATGTGCCTCAAGCATTAGGAGTCTGAAAAAGTCCTGAATGATTGTCATTTAGGTGCGTGTGGTGGGCATCAATCTGCTTATGCTACGGCACAAAAGATCTTACGAGTTGCTTACTTATAGCCCACTATATTCAAAGGTTGCATAATTGTAGTCAAAAGTTGCCATGCTTGTCAAATTTTCGACCGCAAAGCCAGATTACCACCTGCACCGCTACATCCAGTAGTCGTTGTTGGGCCATTCACTAAATGGAGCATAGATTTCATGACATGTAACCCCACCTTGGCTGGGGGGCATGGGTATATCATAGTCACAGTCGACTATTTTACAAAATTGGACGAGGCAACGCCTACATTAAACAATAGTGGTGAAACAGCTGCTCTTTTCTTTTTCAATCATGTAGTTTCTAGATTTGGTGTTCCATAGGCTATAGTCACAGATCATGGATCACACTTTCGCACTCACATAATGGTTGAATTGGCTACCAAATTAGGACTATCCCATGACAGTTCTACTCCATATTATCCACAGGCTAACGGACAAGTTGAGGTTATCAACAAAGTCCTAAAGCGCATGCTGCATCAGTGGAATCCTCTCCAAGGCAAAAGCAGTCAAAATGGAACCGTAGCCAAAGTTCTTGGATCTTCCATTTTTTACATTGGAGAGTTGTTATGTTATGACCAGAAGTATAGCCCTACACCAGTTGAATACTTTTGGTTCCAGGTATTCCAGGGCATACTACATATAAGATCTGTTGGCCTAATGAGGAGCCACACTACCAACCAATCTAGCGAAGGTGAATAAAATGGTCCTCAAGGACTGATCAGTGACATCTCAAATATTGATCTTGCTGTCCCTGCTAGGCTGAGATCCATCTCTACAAAACTGGCAAATATAATCCCTCACAGATCCACCCCCACGGATGGATCCTCATAGTGAGAGAGGGGCACCACACTTCGATAAGCCCATCAAAAAGTAGATATCCTCGACTATCAATGGAATGGATTTGCCTCTAATTTGGAATACCTAGTTGATCGGATCCCATACATCGAGAAAATATTGCAACAAACTGATTTGTTGTCTCATGCTGGATAGGCGGAAGAATTTTAGCAAGCCATAGTTTTTCAATGCAGTAACTGTACCTGGATAGTGTAAGGCAATCATGTCGTCTTCTACATGCTCATGTTCACGCCATGTGATGACCATCTTGATACAATGAATCTGTGAAAAATAAACAAAAGATGAATTAGGACCCTGATTTGAGCAAAAAACAGGAAAACATTTCATGAAAAATCACTGTATAAACTTTCCATTCTGCACCCATCGCACCCTGCCTGTGCACAAGGTGAGATGCATATTGACTAGCCAATGTCCAGCTCAGTATGCATCACACTTTTCAATGCAGGCCAGGTGCGATGGAGGGAGAATGAATTCTTCAAATGCCAAGGGCCCAAAAGCAGGGAAAAACTTGCTCAAAATCAGAAAAGGATGGAATGAAAATGGAGAGCTTAGGTTTAGCTCCTACCTGGTCCTGATGGCACGGAGAATAGTCCACCGAATCTCCCGAAAAGAGCTGATGAAACTTGACAGGGAAAACCACTCTAGAGCTCCAAAATCCCAAATTTGAAATGAAATGGTAAAAATGAGAGGTAAAACTACTTTTTATGTTACTATTCACGTAATTCAAGGAAAATGTTAGTATTTAACTCATTTTTCGAGCATGTACATGTATTTCTAATCAATTTGATGGAGCGGTTGAGTAGGTTGGATGACCGATGAAAGAATCTAATGTGTTAAATGGTGAAGTGAGCATCTTTGACCACTATTATGAACAATGTTTTTGCAAGGTTCAAGCTCATTAAAAACTAAACCCGCCACTGAGCATATGTTAACGCAAGGTTCAAGCTCATTAAAAAATAAACCCGCCTTGAGTAAACAACCTCTATGATTGCCATGTTATCAGCCTTTCAAGACTTGGTTGTGTTCTTATCGTCACCTCCATTCTTTTGTCCAACCATATGCTTCCACTTGATTGTTTACCCTTTTGAGGAACAACTGTGATAACTGATTCTGTTAGCCACCCTCTTCACACTGCCAAGTTTTGAGAAGTTCCAAACTTACCTGCAACCAGTTGCTACTCGAAAACATCACTCGTTCCTAAAAAAATGAGTCTCTTTTAAGCTCTTTTTAGACTCGTTAACTATGAAAAGGTTGTCGAGCTACTAGCCTTTCCAGCTCATTAAAGTAAAGGGAAGTGCCATCCCTCCTCTACATTTTAATCTTTTTGGACTTGAGCGATCATTCCACAAAAATATTGAGTGCTTGTCTTTTTCGGCTCGCTAAAGTGATCGAAAAGTCATCCCTTTCGTATTATTTTATACTTTTTCGGACTTAAGGGATTATGCTACGAAAAAGGACTGTTGGAGTTTACTTTTCGTCCTTTTTCAAAGTCTCTAAACATGAAAAGGACTGAGTTATCCTTGTTGTTAAACTCATTAAAACAATAGCGACAAACGTGCCCACCTAGACAAGAACAAGTTTCACTGTCACTAGGCTCGCTAAAACATAGTGATAGGGTTCGGGAAAATTATAGAACAAGCATATGTTATCCTCCTCAAGCTTGACAAAACTAAAGAGGTACTTCTCAGCAATGATTGGGGAAAAGGGGAAGAAAACTTGAAGAACTTCATTGGTAGCAGGTCACTCTTGAGCATGACACTTTCACTCCATCACCATGATTGAGTCGGGTTGGGTTATTCTGTTCGATGGTTATATCACCATTGGTCCTACACACCATCCATCTTTCGGGGTTAACGCTACCAGTCCATATTAGTGTCCCCGAAATGTTGAAGAGAAGTCATTCAGAGAATTCACCACCCAGCTAAATCCACTGCAATACCTTCACCCTCCATTTTTCATGACCGCCATTCCTGAACCTTGTATCATCAGATCGTTTTCACATCCAGAAAATCATTTTCTTCATTTTGTGTCGTAGATGTGGGATACATTAAGGCCCTCCTATGATAGATCACTTCTTTTTGACATCAACTCATTACCCAAGAAGTTGAATTAGAAAAAACCCTTTCAGTACTTTGAAGCTTGCATGCCTAAGTGGCAAGTTTCTCACTTCCAACAACAGGGTTACATCAATGGACTTCAACCGAAAGACTTTACGTGGTGTTCGATGTCAGATCATATATTCACACCAGGTGAATTGTGCTGTAGTACCTTGAGGGTCATTATCATTATCGGTGATCCATCTCATGCCTGTTAACAGCTCACATCAGTGGCTGGTAATTAGGCGATGTCTTTCCATGTTCAACTTCAGGACATCTTTTCACATGGATCGACTTGTACATCGGGCGAAGATTGAATGGGTTTGAAAACCTCAGATCTAGTTTCATCCATCAGAGATGCGATATATCTAGGAGTATAAAGACATCAAATGTACACAGAAGCTACATAGATGATCATCCAAGCTAAAGGATGATGAATCTACATACAAAGAATCACCAGTCTGCAATAGCAAACAATTATCTGTCTTATGTACATGCAAATGAATTTATAAAGCTGAGCATGGGAATGCCTGGCTTAGCTAGATCATGAAAATAAAATGATGATGATGTATTCTATTGTATTTTATACAGGTCAACATCCAGTTTGAATACCTCGGATCCTCATGATAAAATATTTCACCTGACATCAGAAGATTTACGACCTCATGCTTTAGGAGGCAACTGTTATAGACATAATTGGGCACTGCAGCCCCAATCATATATGTCAATAAACCAAGGGCTATTTAACCCCTAAAAGTGTTGTTTCATACCCTAAAAGATCATGGTCAACTGATTACATCATTTCCCAGAAAACCCAGCTAAAAAACCACTTAGAAATGCCCAAAAATGAACCATACTGACTGCTCCTTGGTCAAGGTGCAATGCATACTGATTCTCACACTAGCTAGGTGCGATGCATACTAAAGAGGACTTATGTGGGGTGCGATGAGAGAGGATGGACAAATGTTTGAGGTTGTCTGCTAAGTTGATGCTCATAGAATCTTCTAGAAACTTCCTCTATGACACTTGCCTCTCTGAATTCGCCCAGAGATGAGTAAGAGATTGGAGAAATCTCCAAGTGGAACTAAGAACTACAAGTGAAATGATACTAATAAAAAAACCAAAGCTGACTCACACCTCTGCAAATATCTATAAATGGATCCCTCATCTGAGAGATCTAGAGGTTGGAATTTTGTAATTTGTAAAGAAGTACTGTTAGTTTGTCTTTGAGAAGAAGCATTGTATTGTTGGGTGATATTGCTTTTCATGAAGTGAAGAGGGTTTTGATGCTAGGAGAATGATGCTAGATCAGACAGCTGTGTTGTAATTCTCTCTTCTACTATTAATAAAGTTATTTGATTTTTCCTCCATATAACAATGTATTTGTGAATCTTGTTATTTGTGAATGCAATTGTATGGTCAATGTATTTCTGATTCTGCATTGTTTATGGTATTATAGATCGAGATGCTTTGTTGTTGTTTTGTTACTTTGTCTCTACATGTATTCTCTGAAGCGGGACAAGTAGGAGAAGGGTTGCAAATTCCATCAAGGGAGAGAGGAATCAAGCAAGGAGTCAAGCAGAAGATCCAGGTTGGCCTTCTTTGCTTCTCTCTTATCTATCATACGTAAAGGAAATCACAAATTGCTTTGATTATTTGTTTCTAAGATAGCTACCCATCTTAGTGGGACTAGCAGATCAAAAGGACACTAGTTTTCCCAGAAACACTAGGCTAGTGTCAAATTTAAAAAAAATGTTAGTCGTGAAATTCATTTTCATGATTATGGTGCTATACTCACATGAAGCCTCAGTTCTATGATCTTTTCTGAATGCCTCAATGCATATACAACATCTTGCACCATTGTAAGGTTTTTAATTTAAAAATAGTGATGCACCAGGTCAATCTAGAGCACCAGGGCATATACTACTAGAAAGAACTAGAAAGCGTTAAATTAAAAAAAATATTTGTGTAAAATTAATTTTCACTATTTTGATGCTATACTCCCATGAAGCATTGGTCCTATTCATATTTTCAAATTACCTAGTGCATATAAAACATGGTGCACTGTGAAAAGGTTTTTAATTTAAAATTAGTCGTGCTCTTCCTACATAGCCAATATCGGTGTTGTTAAAAAAATAATATGCCTCGATCATTAATAGACAATCTTGCACTGTTGGAGGGTTATTTTAGAAAAATAAAAAATAAATGGTGTGTTAAATAAATAGGAAGCCTCGGTGCGTATACCACTTGATAGCACCGAAAAAGGGTTAAATTTAGAAAAATGTCAGTTGTAAATTCATTTTCACCATTTAACTGCAATACTCCCATGAAGCACCAATGTTATTCCTACTTTGAAACACCCCAATGCATAAATAAGATGGTGCACCGCAACAAGATTTTTAATTTAAAAGATAGGGTGTACTTTGTAAATAATCTGGATTGATGTGTTTGGTACTTGAGTACACTAAAAAAAGCTTAAATAAACAAAAATTACCGGTCGTAAAATTTATTTTAAACATTTAGAGTGTTGTAGATATCTCAATCATCAGTGCTACATTTTCCTCTGTGAAGAGTGCTTTCCATCAATGCTTCCCTTCCTTGCCATCCTTCCATCTATTTCTCACTACATGCCTTTCGAATTTTGTCAAACGGTGGTCAAATTTGATTTTTCCTCCATGACCAAATGTCTAGTTAATGTCTATGTTGCTCACAATTTAAATTTTTAGTAGAGTAGAATTAAATTTTAGTAAAAAAAAGCATTCTTTTAATTTTTTCTTTTTGCGTGACGAATTCATGAGGTTCATCTAGCACCATTCATGATGTAGCATATAAGTTTACAGGGTGCACCACAAATTGGTGCATAAAGTTAACACACTGTAATTTTTTAATATTATGTGGTGCATTTGGTAAGTGGAAATGCACCAGTCCATGAAGTTCCACGATGCACCACTTTAAAAATTTTAATTTTTAGGCAGTGCATTGGGTAACGAATTGAAAGCACCGCTAACCAGTGCATAAGATCAATGCATTCAGAAATTATTTTTGAGGATCCACCACCATTGAAATTATTATTTCTTTCGGTGGTGTGTGTGTGTTGAAAGTAACTTCCTGGTGCATTTAATTTTACCAAACACACTCAATAATATTAAAAAATTATAGGTAGGTGTGTTCATTAATTTGAACATTTCAATGGAGTACATTGACCTAAAATCAACCCACTGATATGAAATGTTATTTCGATACACCACATGAAAAATAAAAATAACTAATGTTATGTATGTATGCATGCTCAAGGTGGTGCATTAAGTTGATATACGCACCATGTCCGGTGCATTCCTGTTTTTGTGGCACACTAAGGTTGATTTTGTTTTTATAGTTGGAAGTTATATGTCCACATTTTTAAGCACAATTTTCATTTTATAAAAAAAATATGTTTTATGTATGAAGTTGATGTATTTTATATGTTAATCATGTAGATACGTCAACAGGGAGACGATCAATAATAGTAGTAGCAAAGGGTTGACCAATAAATGTTGTTTGAGAGTGGAACACATGGGAGAGGGAGAGAGATTTATACCCTCACCCTATTACAATAGTGACACAAGGCCTCTTGAGGAATCTATGCCTCCTTAAGTACTATGAGGAGGCGATATCCCTGAAGGGGTACTTTGGGTTATTGGTGCACCTGATTTGTCAGTGGGATGTCCATCAACACCCTTTCTATTTTTGGTCCTCACATGTGGTAACATCCCACTAAGGAGGACATATATTTTATCACTAGGAGAGGGGATGTTTTTTCCTAGTTCCCTGATATCCCCATTCATGCCATAGTAGAGAGTCAATTATCTAATATCATAGATACGTTGGGGATCAAGTAGTTTCCCTAATGGATTTTCCGGTGTTTGGTGGACAATTATAGATCTCTTCTTTTGGTGTAGAGGAGGTTGGGTGCCTCTCACTATTAGTGACTACCATTTCACACTCTACCATTAGTTTCCCTCTTTTGTTTTATATTGATTATTTGGTGCATAGGCCATGATATATTAAATAACCTTCCATTTTTTTGTGGTATTTTTGTATATATTAAGATAGATTTCATGGTATGATACATCGAAGGTTGAATTTCCCTTTTTCATCAAAGTTTCTTTTGTTTATTTTTTGAGAGGTTTCTAGAGATGAGGCCTAGTTTTGACTATCACCCTCTTAGGATGATGACTGAAGTAAAAATACACATTAGGGGTGAAATAATGCCCAAGAGGGACCAACTTGAGTATCCGACCAGAATTTCCTATGACGCACTAGGGCTACTAGCTAGTGACGCTAACCACATGTTTGTCATGGTGTCATATCCTTACATAGGGATGGATTCACGATAATGTCCCAACAAATTGTTCACATAGGATGGGTCAACAGATGTTATAGGTAATATTAGTGTTTTCTTTAAATTAATATTGTTTCATTTTATTGTATTAATTAATTAGAATAACATTTATTCTAGCATGTTCTTTAACATGTTTTATTAAATTGTTTAATGAAATTATCTAATTATTGTTTTGTACTATATGTTTTGTAGATATTGGCCCAGTTGTTGGGGACATGCCTGATCCCTCACCGAATATAGATGTGGAGATGACCGAGGTCATGGAAGGTGAGGGATGTTCTCTGATGCAGATACCCATGAGCATGTAGTCATATAGGCTTGATATTAGATTCAAGATAAAGTTGGGTGATTGACTCTCTACACTTTTTTTTGAGGAGAGAGTCTTCCCTATGAACACTTGTGATATCAGGGTAGATCATAGGATCTTGGATCCTTGGAGGTACTTTTCATGTGATATGATGAGTCTTCTACATCATAATGTCAGAGGTATCAGGATACTAGAAGTGAGGACATATGACCACACAGATACATTATCTTTAGCCAGTGTTACCCCATCTAATGGTGATAAGGGTAGTGTTCGTTCTGGTAGTAATCCACACTCTCCTCCTTTACCTCACCAATTGTTTTTTGATCCTCAGAGGGTAGACCAACCACCTTCTCCACCTCCTAATTCAACTCTTGAGGTAGTTTCCAATCCATCATCTTCTACTATAGACCATGCCTTGACTAGTACTGTTGTTTTAGATATGATTGTCACATCGATTGGACCACTAGATATTTTATAACAATTATTTAACCTTTTTTGTATATATATATATATATATATATGGTGGATTTTTTCTATTCATGTTGATGTACTTATTTTATACATTGGTGTTTATTTCTATATTGTATGTCATGGTAAACTTGTTGATTTAATGTGCTTTGTGATATATGTGTATGTTATAGAAGTTATTTGACATGATATGTATATTTGAGGATGTGTGTGGTCATGATGTTAGAAAATTCTTGTGTTTTGTTAGATGTCATCATGATGATGATGCCCTGTTAGATTATTAGATTGTGCGCTAACTAATGATGTGTGCTAGGGGTGTATATAATTAGATAATGTTAGCAAATTTGAATGTGTATTTTAGATGATATTTATGTCTATTATATGGTTATCATCATTAAGTTATTTTTTATGAAATGATAATTGTTATAGATTATGTATTGGTGAAATTGTATCGAAATTTCATATATGAAATTACATGCAAAAATGCTTCCTTTAAATAAAAAGATGCAAAGATAGTTTTCTAAATTACAATTTTTAGTTCAAACTATAATTGTAAAATTACCAAAAATATTTTTCTATCATATATATAGTTCATACATATTCATTATAGCTAAATTCTTTTTCAAAAAACAATTAAATATGAACAAATGTTATTTTCCATTATACTATTTACTCTTTTTGAATAGACTCTTCTACCCTAATGATTGTTATGATAAAAAAAATTGGTCTCCAATCATAAGCATTCTATTTGAAATAAAATTTTATGGACGATAATCTTCCTATTTGTTTCTTTTGTCATTATTTAGTAATTTTATTTCTATCAAAATTTTAAATTACTTCATTAATTGTGGTTTTAGTCAACATAGCGGGCGTAATTTAAATGTTTCCAAAAGCAATGATAAAAGTATGTAAACTAGCAAAAAACTATGTTGAAAGCCAAATGATCACAAAATACAAATTAAACTTATCACGAACTTATAATTAAACAAATATGCTAAAATTATTAATTTTTAAATTATAAATTACACAATTTGAAATACTTAGTTTTAAGTGTAAAAGCATTTCCACTCGAAAAATAAAAAGATGTAAAATTGTTTATGAATCTTACCAATTATATAAAATTCCAACAAGATTAATAAGAAACAATATAATTAGAGAAATAAAGAAAACAAAAACATACAACAATAGTATAAATGATGAAATGGCACAAGTACATATCACACTTTGTTCTCATCACCCCGATTATCTTCCTCGCATGGCATGGTAAAATTGTTGTTCTCAAAAATATTTTTGATCTAGGGTCATGTCTTAATACAAACCACCGATCTCTATACAACACATCTGGATAAAAAAAATACCTCGTTATAGTGTTTGGATAAGCTCCTCTTCTCTTATTTTTTCATCCCTTTTGTCATCCCAAATCACCACACCTGGTGTGTTTTCAGTCTGCTTCATGTACTCGCTAACATACTAGAAAAACGCATATGATATGTACCCCTCTACTATATACCCCGTGAGTATTTTTGTTTGTTGAACAAAAGATTTCAATTGATTGATGTACATGTCTAAGGAGAACATCCAATGATGAAAAACCAACCCAACTAATTCAACCTCATCTACCAGGTGAATTGGAAGATGAGCCTGCAAGTCCATGAAACTCATCAGTAGTTCCTTCTCAAAAATACAAAAAATCTTATCGATCTCTTGATGCCACCATGGAATGATAGCAATATGAACCTCCTTTGATGTGATCCAACGTACAAATGCATATAAGCTAGATATGGCATGCCATAAGTCTTGGTGGAACTCATGGTTCATACCCTCATGCATAGGAAGAGGATAATGAAAATACAAAGAAAACACATACATAAATTAATTATATTTTATGCCACAGCATAAAAACAATAAAAAAATAATAATATCATGTTTTTAACATACGCACTCTTAGAAGGTTCAAATGGTCACGCGATTTCAACCTCAACAAATGGTCTTCCACAATGAAGCAACACCATAGATAAGACCCATATGAAGAAAGCACACTCACACCTATTGTAACTTCCGTTGCCAAAAAAAGTTCATCTTTCCTTAAAACCCATGGGACATCACCTTCTTTGAAATACCATGAGAGAGCAACCCCTCCACTTATTTCTTCTCTTGGCAAATGTTTCTTTCTAGTTTATTAAGAAATAAGATATATTATCTCCTAACAACTAATGTGTCACTTTGTTTCAATGATATGTCCCTCTATAAAGAAGATTAAACATTTTTAAATATATGCATGGGATCTAGTAAGTGTGAAATATTAAGATTCTCCTAGTATGAGAGCTCATAGAAGAAAAATTTCATTTTCATCCCAATTGGAAATTTGTCAACATAAGTGTTAAAGAATTCTAGAACATCAAACATAGGTTCCCCATTTGAATCAAACATTTATATTGATCTGGATTCACTCCACTACCGAGATTAACCACGATCTTTTACTTTTCAGATGTTAGTGGAATTACATGTTAAATAGTATGAAAAAACACATGTGCATACTTTAAAGAAGAGGAAACACAGTGAAAAACATCAAACTAAAGAACATGCACAATTTGATAGCAAAGTTTACCCAATGTGGGCTACTTCTCCGGGCCCGATGTTGTGAGTGGGGAGGTTTCTTCATTAAATGCTACAAGTTGATGATGAGTACATGGTGTATTCTTTGTCATTACAAGGACAAAATCCCTCAACTAGAGTGGCATGTCTCTACACGAGACGTTCTCCTATAAGAAATCTCACGTATATGGGTCCTCCTTTTACATGAGAAGATAAAAAATCTCACATGACATGGCATACAATTATTCTTCAACAAAATGGTAAACAACGATCTAAAAACAATTGTTATCTCAACAAATAAAATGAAAGACATGGAATCACTACATCAAATACCTCCACTTATGGGGATGGAATAAAAATTCACAACTCTATTGAAGAAATGGATTGCACTGTTGAATTCGTGGTGCGAAATCAGGTCAAATGACTGTAAACTCGACCCATTTCTGACACATCAAAATATGGCCCTCGGGAATCTCAAAGCTTCACCAAAGATTCCTTCTCATTGGTTGACTGAAATTGTATTACTCAAATCACAAATCTCACTTTGTTATAGGTTTTAACCCCATACAGAAATTACCTGCATACGAATTCCAAAACACAGAAAATAAACAATGCAAGAGAATAACACATAAAACACATATACACAAACATTTTCCCCTGGATCCCAAAACAGGGACTACCTGCTTGATTTTTCATTATGTTCCTTTCAATGTTACAATACATATTTGTACATGCCAAGGCATCCAATACCATGGACTAAAAACCATTGCGTCCAAAACCATGGACCGAAAACCATCGTGTCAAAAACCATGTGTGACAATCATGCACAAAACCATAGGTAGGTCTGCCCAACCTAACATAGGGTCCAAAACCAAAATTTTCTGGGGCGCTACCCTAGACCTCATAGAGTGGGGTTACTTGCACCCCTCAAACCCCCTATGACTCCCCCCTCTATGCAATTGAAGCAAGGAAGGGGGGCTCCACCCCATTCTAATCCCCCGGTTAACTACGTGGGCTAGTCGTGGAAAGAATATAACACAACCCAACATTCTCACACTTGTTTTTTTCTTTCCACAGGGGGCCACAAGAGAGCTTAGTCATTTATCCAGCCCTGGAACACCCATTGTGTCTCTGCACCAAGAGAACTTCTTAGAGCTCACAAATTTTGTCAATGCATCTGCAATATTCTTCAAAGTGTCCACCTTTACCAGCAACAACTTTTTGCCTTCTATCATATCCCTCACAAAGTGATACTAAACATCAATGTGCTTTGTCTTTGAATGATATGTTGTGTTCTTTGCCAAGAATATTGCACTTTGGCTGTCACAGTCTATCCTTATAGATCCCTATACTAACCCCATACTTGAACACAATATCTAGAACCAAACTGCTTCCTTGCTTGCATGAGTGGTTGCCATGTATTCTGCCTCTGTAGTTGATAGTGCCACTACATATTGTTTCTTACTCATCCAATTGACTGCACCTCCAAATAGGTTAAATACATACCCACATGTAGATCTTCTCTAATCCAGATCTCTAGCCCAGTCTGCATCAACAAAGCCACAAATATCCAACACTCTGTCCAATATTAGTCTTCCTTTGTAGCACAAAACATAATCACTAGTGCGACACAAATACCTGAAAACCCGCTTCACTGTTGTCCAGTGCTCCTTCCTTGGTTTTGACATAAACCTGCTCAATACTCCCACTGCATGTGCAATGTCTGGTCTAGTATATACCATTGCATACATCAAGCTACTGACTGCACTTGCATATGGAACATGGGAGATATCCTCTTCCTCTTCTTGTGTCTTGGGACATTGTTCAGCAGATAGCTTTACACCTACAGGAATAGGAACCTTCATGGCTTTACTATCCTACATATTAAACCTCTACAGTATTGTTTCAACATACTTCCTCTAGTTTAACCAAAGCTTCCCCTTTGCCCAATCTCTTTTAATTTCCATTCCCAAAATATAGTTTTCAGCACCAAGATCTTTCATGTCGAATTTGGAGGACAAACTGGTGTTCAAATCCTGGCTAATTTCTTTGTCATTTCCAACCAACAACATATCATATACATAGAAGACAAGATAAATGACACGGTGACCAATTAAATTAAAATACACACAGTGATCTGCTTTGCTTCTGGTGAAGTCAAGTCCCCGTATAAATGTATCAAATTTTTGATACCACATCCTTAGGGACTGTTTTAACCCATACAGAGACTTCTTTAACTTGCATACCAATTCTTTCTTTCCCTTCACTGCAAAGCCTTCGGGTTGCTTCATGTAGATTTCCTCTTCCAAATCCTCGTGAAGAAATGATGTCTTCACATCCATCTGTTCTACCTCAAAATCAAAAGCAACAACAACAGGTAAAAGTAATCTAATAGAAGTTACCTTGGCAACAAGAGAAAAAATATCACCAAAATCAATTCCCGGCACCTAGGAATAACCTTTTGCTACCAACCAAGCTTTGTATTTCTCCAGCTTTCCTTCTGCATTTGTCTTCTTCTTGAACAACCATTTGCTGCCAATGGGTTTCCTTCCAGCCAAAAATTCCACTAGATCCCAAGCCTAATTTATGTGCAAAGATGCCATTTCATCAACCATGGCCTCTTTCCAGAGTTTTCCATCCTCTGAATCTACTTCTTCCTTCATAGCTCTAGGATCATCATCAGTAATAGATAAAGAAAAATTTGAACAGAAAGCATATCGACTATACCTTTCTGGCTGCCTTCTTTCTCGAGCTGATCTTCTCACAGCCGAAGTTTGTGGCTCTTCGTATTCTGATTCCTCTTCTGTTGTAGAGTCTGATTCTTCCTCCTTTAGATCAAACTCTATCTTCTTAGGTTCCTTTGGTTGGACTTCATGTTTAATAACATCTTTCACCTCTCTGAACACCACATCTTTGTTGTACACAACCTTCCTTGTAACTGGGTTCCAAAGATTATAACTCTTTAAACCATCCTTATACCCAATAAAGATGCACTTTTTAGATTTACTATCCAACTTGGTTCATTTCTCCTTTGGAACATGTACATATGCATCACATCCAAATACCCTCAGATGTGAAAGAGATGGTTTCTTACTAGTCCATACCTCCTGTGGAGTCTTATCCTCCAATGGTGATGAAGGTGATTTGTCGACCAGGTAACATGCTTGTGAAGTCATCTATAAATGATACATAGTACACAGACTTATCGAGTGATCGAACCTTCACAGGTCCAAACACATCACTGTTCACAAGCTCTACTATCTGTTTTTTTGTCTTACCACGAGAGGGAAAACGCACCCGATTCTTCTTCCCATATACACAATTTTCACATAAATCAAAATTCAGAGAGTTATTACTCATACCTTCTACCGTACACTTACCATGAAGTATTCAAAGGCCCTTCTCTCCAATATGTCCAAGCCTTTGATGCGACAACATGGTCTTCTCTCCAAAGACCACTATATTTTCTGCTCCACTTTTAGCAACCACGGAACTGTCGCACTCATCAACAACAATGATACCTTGTAGCTTGTACAGAGTTCCAATCCAAACTCCCCGCATCAATACTAGTGCTCCCCAAACCATCTTGCATGTATCCTTCTCAAACATTTTTTTTACACCTGCGTCATCTAGCTTGCTTACAGAAATTAGATTTCTAGTCAATGTAGGAATATGTAGGACACTCGGAAGTGTTCTAACCCTTCCACCTTGCAACTTCAAATTCACTTTTCCATGACCAACGATTCTAGAATTTCTATCATCCCCTAAGAAGACAACACCACCATCATATTTCTCATACTCGCAGAACCACTCTCTATGAGGAGTGAAGTGAAAGGATGCACTTGAGTTAATCAACCATGCCTCATGATCTACATGTGTACTTGAAGAAGCCAAGTAAACATCCCCACCTTCATTTGAGGTGGTTTTTGCCTCTGCAGAAGGAGCATCATCAGATCCCTTTTCTTTGTCAGGAGCCTTAGATTTACAATCCCTTTTGTAGTGCCCTTCCTTTCTGCATTTCCAGCACACCACCTTTATAGGTTTTCCTGGAGATTTAGATCTCCCTCTATATTTAGATCTCCCACTCGACGAATTATTTTGTTTCTGTTCTGGGACTGTCCTCGTACAAACAAGGCATCACCATTCTGACTCTCCATAGTTTGCATCTCATCTCCTCCATCAGCAAGGATCAAACTATTTCATCAAACTGCAAGACAGTAGCATTGCTACCTATTGCAATAACTAGACTATCCCACAAATCTGGTAGAGAACGCAACAAACTAGTGCACTTATCTTCATCTGAATTTTTGATATCAGCAGATGATAACTGACTTACCACAACATTAAACGCATTCAGATGCTCTGTCACCGAGTCTCCATCTTTCATCCTCAGGTTATACAACTTTTTCCATAGGAACAATTTATTCACTAGAGACATAGATTGGTACAAAATCCCTAAATTGTCCCACAAAGCCTTCATCGTAGCTTCCCCTGATACATTCAGCAATACCGAATCTGAGACACACAATTGTATTGTGCTCTTTGCCTTCCAATCCAACTTCTTCCAATCTTCGTCATACACTCCCATTGGTTTATTACCCGAATCCATCGCGATCCATTGATCTTTATCCACTAATAGATCCTCCATGTTGAGTTTCCACAACTCAAAACTCTCACCATTAAATTTCTCAATCTCTATCTTTCTAGTGCTCACCATCTTCTTTCACTGCTAGAATCAATCTTGCAGATCTCCCACTGAATAGGGTCCACCACAGGCCCGAGCGAAACCCCTCAGTAACAAAGGCATCCCCTTGAAGCAAAAACGACTCTGATAACAAATGTAGGTTTTAACCCCATACATAAATTACCTACATACGAATTCTAAAACATAGAAAATAAACAATGTAAGAGAATAACACATAAAACACATATACACAGAGATTTTCCCCTGGATCCCAAAATCAGGACTATCAGCTTGATTTTTCATTATGTTCCTTTCAATGTTACAATACATATTTATACATGTCGAAGCATCCAATACCATGGACCGAAAACCATTGTGTCCAAAACCATGGACAAAAAACCATCGCATCAAAAACCATGTGCAAAAATCATGTACAAAACCATAGGTAGGTCTGCCCAACATAACAGAGGGTCTAAAACAAAAATTTTCTACGACACTACCCTAGACCCCATAGAGTGGGGTTACCTGCACCCCTCAAATTCCCTGTGACTCCCCCCTCTACACAATCAGTGCAACAAATGGGGGCCTCCACCCCCATTCTAACCCCCTGGTTAACTACGTCGGCTAGTCGTGGAAAGAATATAACACAACCCAACATTTGCCACTATGCTCCTTGCAAAAAACTGATTAAAATGAGTATAAAACAACCTGGTTCTGAAACTGTCAAAATTTGGCCCTTATGGAATCTTTAGATTCCTCATGATTCCACAAAGATTCCCCTCCACAAGTTTCCTCAAGATTTGTTTCTTAGGTCAGAAAATTGATCCTGTAATCAAATTCTCGACGAAATTCAGGTTCGTTTGATTATAAAGTTGGCATGATTTTGTCATTGTGAGAATTTGGCTCCAAGGGAATCTAAATGTTCCTCAAGCATCAAAGAATATTTTTGTGAATATTCCCTGAGAATTTTACTAGATATTTCCACCACCAGAGTTCTTCCCTAGTCATGGTTCCCGTATGTTAGGGATCTTCACCTAGATGGACGTTCTCATTATTCCGTTCGACCTTTTATTTCCTCCATCGAATGGTAAAATTAGGTTCATATAGTAATTGGTGGGCGTAGCTTTCAAATCTCATGCATTAGTGCCATGGTGTGGGTTAAAAATGGATGGGAGTAGTTCTAGGGGTTAAGCCAGTGGGTCTCCCCCGTTACAGTTATTAGTGTGCTTGAAACATTGGCAACATGTATATTTTTCGTGCATTTTGAAATGGGCAGCAATTTATTAACCAAGGGCCTTTTATATCGGGGCACATTGGTTTTGGTGGTTTATGGGGCCGCTGCATGGGGTGGGCTAGCCACCAGCCTATGCGGGTTCAAGTCCCACCATCCCCGTGTGTTATTAAGTCGTATATCTAATATATATTGGTGGTGGTTTGGTGGGTCTTGACCACCCGCCAACCTATTTCATATGTATATATTCAATATAACAGTGGAGTGGGGTGGTGGGGGTGGTGGCCTACCACCCCCTTTTCTGATATATATATATATATATATATATATATAACAAACTGTTCAAAATTTTGTTGACAAATTTTTGGGGTCACTGACAAACTTAACGAGGCGACAAATTTGCCCGTTCTAGCCACCAGAATCCATCATTGACAAGTGCCAAATTGTTCCTTCATTAGTGGATTCCAAATTTAGTGGCTTCCACCAAATTTAATTGGACCTCCTTTTTTAGCGAACCTCCAAATTTAAATGGAACCCCTGCAGAACTTACCCAATGGGCCTAGTTTGACCAAAACTTTAATTGTCCATAAATTTCACATACGAACTCGGATTGAGGTGTCATTTGCATCATTGGAAAGCTTGAGACAAGATCTTCGATTCAACCCTTGTTTCATTATAATACAATAACTTTTATTTTTGATATTTTCTTGATCCCTCAAGGATCTTTGAGTGTCTCTAGAGTTGCCTAGATCATTCCTCCCCACTGAGGATATTTTGGTCCTCCAAAAGCATGAACATAATATGCATCTGTTGTGTTACATTTTCTGAACAACAAGTGTTGTAATAGACTACACTTCCTTCCCCTTCACCCTTTTTCTTCGGAGCTGTCAATGATGAACTGACACCTTCATTCTATACAAACCCACAATACAATATTTTCAAACTACATGTTTAATTACATTTCCAATCATGACCCAAGCATCCCCATACTTTCCAAGGGTTTATAACACACTCCTTGGTCAAGTTTACATCATAATGGAAACCAATACCCCAGCTATCAACAAAAGGAAAAAAACATCATTGTTGCTTTAATAATATTTGCATACATTATAATCGACAGAATTTCAAGATAGATTCTCCCGATTAATAATATTTACATAAATTGTATCTACCATGCATGCCATCCTTATGAGGCCCTCATGGAAATCTCTATTTTTTCTCCATTCTCCTTATTGTTGCACATTCAATCTCTGCATCATTCACATTCACAATTCACATCAGTGAAAAGACCGCTATGATACCAAACTTGATTTAGATTCTCTCCACTATTGGGATTAACCAAGATCTTTAAGTTTTGTGATGTTAGAAAAATTTCATGTGAATGAGTATGAAAATCCATATGTTCATACATTAAACAAGAGGAAACATAATGACAACCATCAAATCAGAGAACACTCATAAGTTGATAATGAAGGTCACCCAGTGTGGGTTACATCCTTGGGCCCGTTGTGAAGAGTGGGGAGGCTGCTTCATTAAATGTTGCAATATGATGATAAGTACATGGTTTATTATTTACCATTACAATTATAAACTACCTCAATGAGAGTGCCATGTCTCTCCACGAGACGTTCTCTTATAGGAGCACTCACTCATATGGGTCCTCCTTTTGTGTGAAAAGATAAAAAATTCGCAGGTGACTTCGCATACAAGAATCCTTCAATAGAATGGGAAAAAAGGATCTAAAAATGAAAATCATTTCAAAAAATCAAAAGAAATACATGGCATCACTGCATCATATATCTCCACTTCCCAAGATGGCTTGAAAATGCATAGATATGTTGAAGCAATGGAGTGCACCATTGAACTCATGGTGGGAAATTGTGTCAAATGACTATAAACTTGACCCCTTTCTGACACCATCAACATACAGACCCTCATGAATCTCAAATATTCCCAAAATAATTCTTCTTGCTGGTTGACAGGAATTTTTCTGCTCATATCACAAATCTCACTTCGCCACAATAATCCTTACGAAATATTGAGTAAAATGAATAAAACGTCGGCCTAGTCCTGAAACTGTTAAAATTCGGCCCTTAGGGGATCTTTTAGATTCCTTATGATTCCACAAAGATTCCTCTCTACAAGTTGACTGAAGATATGTTACCGATATCAGAAAACCGATCCCAACATTAGATTGCTCACAAAGTTATGGTTCATTTGAGTACAAAGTTGGCATGATTTGTCAGTGTGAAAATATGGTCCCAGGGGAATTTAAAGATTCCTAAAGCATCAAAGAATATTCTTGCAAATATTCCTTGAGAATATATCTTGAGATTCATGTCGGTAGAGTTCCGCCATGGTCATGGTTCCTATACATCAAGGTTTTGCACCTCAGTGGATGTGTTCACTATTTCATTCAGCCTTTTCTTTCTCCCATCGAATGGTAAAATTGAGTTCATATAGTATTTGGTGGGAGGAGCTTTCAAAGCTCATGCATTGGCACCAAGGTGGGGGTTAAAACTGTTTGGGTCGATGACTTAGGGTGAAGCCCATAGGCCTCCCCCATCATAATTGTTGGCAAATTTTGAATGTTGGTGACATGTATATTTTTGGTGTGTTTTGAAATGGGAAACGATTAATTAATGTGGCCTGTTTATATCGGGGCACATTGTTTTTGGTAGTTTATGTGGGTCGGCCATAGGTCGACGTGGGTTCATGTCCCACTAGCCCTTTGTGTTACGCAATCATATGTATAATATATATTGGTTGTGGCTTGGAGAGGTTTGACCATCCCCTTTTTTTTAACAATTCTTTTTTTGCTTTTCTATAAAAAAAGATATTCAAAATTTTTTTGCCGTATTTTTGGGGTAACTGGAAAAATTAACGAGGGGACAAATTTGCCCATTCCGGCTTCCAGAATCCATCGTCCATAAGTGCCAAATTTTTTCCTCATTAGTGGCTACCAAATTTAGCGGCTTCTACCAAATTTTCTCAGACCTCCAATTTTATTTGGCGTCCCAACCAAATTTATCCAATGGGCTTATTTTGACAAAAACTTTGACTGACCATAACTTACGCATACAAACTTGAATTGAGGTTTCATTTGCACCATTGGAAAGCTTTCGATGAGCCCTTTGATTTGATCATGGTTTGCTTATAATCCAAGGAATTTTATTTTTCATCTTTTTCTGAGCCCTCTAGCATCTTTGAGTGCCTTTGGAGCCACCTCAATCATTCCTCCCCATTGAGGAGATTTTGGTCCTTCAAAAGCATGAAAATAATCTATATATGTTGTATTACATAATCTGCATGACAAGTGTCCTGAAAAGACATAGTTCCTTCTCCTTCACCCTTGTTCTTTGGAGCCATAAGTGATGAATAAACATTGACATCGACATCCTCTACAAACTTGTAGTATAATATTTTCAAACTACATGTTCAATTACGTGACCAATCATGTCCTTTCCAAGAGTTTATAACACACACTCTCAGGTCAAATTTACATCATAATAGAACCCAATACACCAACTATCAACAAAAGGCCAAAAACATCATCGTTGCTCTAATAAAAAATGGAAAACACATCATCATTTATACAATTATATTGCAACACATGATTTAAAAAATGTGGCCATGACAAGCTATTATATCTAGTAAAACCATGTCTCACTCAAAAAAGTGAATGGGTCATCTGCCTGTGGCGGATTCTCTTATTGAATTTCTTTTCCAACTAGTCCTACATAGGTACTTTTTCCTTGAGATGCTGCTCTGGATGGAGCCTCCAACATGTGGCTCTTTTATGCCCACTGTTGTTGCAATGATTGCAAAATGTTTTCTTCATCCATACATGCTTAACATTGTTCCTTCCTTCATGTGGTGAAGGCCTTTCACGTTATGTCCTCTTTCATGCTGCCATTCTCTTCTACCACTCAATAGCCACATGATTATATAAACCATAAAAACTACATGGTTTTATACACTAGAATTTTTTCTCATCATTAACAATATTCTTATAATTAAAATGAATTTTATAATACTAAGAAGTTTTATACCTCTCTTCACTTTCTCTAACACAATCCTAGTGATGAGGCTTCCCTTAGCTCTTCCTCCACAATGTGCACTATCATGGGAGGATTGTGTTGTGTTCTAATCATCCTCTTTCCTTGATGGTTTTGACAATGTCTTGGAATCTTTTGCTACCTTTGAGAACTCTCCTTTAGTGTGTCACATCTTCGTAAGGAGTCTTAGTCTGGTTCCTGAAATGGGTACCTCAAAGCTTTCAACAAAAATAATGTCATGTGAAAATGAAACTGAAGAATGATAAACACTATTTACCTTGACTCTTGATTCTAAATTAGGTGATGATGGCTTCACTAAGCCCTCATTATGCTTCAACTCTTCTAAGGCCCCTTCTGTGGCTCGTAGCTAAAGTTGTAATATTTTCTTCTCCTCCTTTTCTTCTTATGGAAGTCTCATAAATTAAACATTCTCTCCTTCAAGGTTCTGATCAATCTCTTCATTTAAATGATGAGAAGATGATGATGAAGAAGAATATTCACTTGAGGATGTAAATGGAGCATCATCCCTTGTTACTTCTTTCCCATGTTCCTCTCCATTTTCTACTCATAATCTGCATACATTATTTTAGCTACAATGCCTTCCATCCTGAGGGGGTCCTCGTAGAGATATTTTTTGTTCTCCATTTTCCTTCTTGTTGTACATTAAATCTCTGGTTGTTATTCAAACTAGAAATTCACATCAACGAGAAGACCACTCTGATACCAAACTTGATCCAGACTCTCTCTGATACTAAGACTAACCAATATCTTTTACTTTTGTGATGCTAGCTGAATTACATGTGAAAGAGTATGAAAAAACACATGTGCATACTTAAAGAAAGTGGAAACACAATGAAAACCATCAAACTAAAGAAAACACACAAGTTGATAACGGAGTTCATCCAGTGTGGGTTATGTCTCTGGGCCCGGTGTTGTGAGTGGGGAGGCTACTTCATTAAATTCTACAAGATGATGATGAGTACATTGTGTATTCTTTGTCATTATAGGGATAAACTCCCTCAACTAGATTGGCATGTCTCTCCACTAGACGTTCTCCTATAAGAACTCTCACTCATATGGATCATCCTCTTTCATGACAAGATAAAAAATTCTTACATGTCGTGGCATACACATATCCTTCAACATAATGGTAAAAAAACATCTAACCAAATCATAATCTCAGCAAATCAAAAGAAAAACATGGCATCACTGCATCATATACCTCCACTTCTACGGATGGCCTAAAAATGCATAGCTCTGCTAAAGAAATGGACCACACTATTGAATTCATGGTGTAAAATCATGTCAGATGATTATAAACCCATCCCCTTTCAGATTTCATCAAAATTTGAATCCTCAGGAATCTCAAAGAATCCGCAAAGATTCCTTCTCATTGGTTTCCTATAATTCTGCTACTCAAATCACAAATTTGACTTCGCCATTGCATTCCTTCTAAAAACCTGAGTAAAATGAGTATAAAGTCGGCTTAGTTGTGAAATTGTTGAAATTCGGCCCTTAGGGAATCTTTTTGATTCCTCATGATTGCACAAAGATGCTTGTCTACATGTTCAATGAAGATTCACTTCTCTGATCAAAAAATCGATCTCACCATCAGATTTCTAGCAAAATTCTAGTTAGTTTCAGTATAAATTTGGCATGATTATGTCACTGTGAAGATTTCGCTCCAAGGGAATCTAAATATTCGTCAAGCATCGAAGAATATTCCTATAAATATTTCTCGAGAATCTGTCTCAAAATTTGTGCTGACAGAGTTCTGTCCTAGTCATGGTTCCCATACATTAGTGTTCTCCACCACAATGAACATGCTCAATGTTCCATTCAGACTTTTCTTTTCGTCGTCGAATAGGAAAAATGGGTTCATATATTATTATGTTAGTGTCGGTATCTTCATCCCTCCGTCAGTGATCAAATTCTCTTGTTGCATTGCATATTAGGTGTCTCACTCAATCAGCTGCATTCCATTAGTAGCATGGATCATCTAACGGTAGTGGCTTGTGGTACGTTTTCCCTCATGTCCTTTACTCGTTGGCCCATTTCCATTCATCAAGATCATCTGCAGTCACTTTTTGTCTTTAAATTTGCAAGAGTCATTTCTAGGGTTTCAGTTTCATTAGGTCTAGGGTTTCATCAAAAAGGTCTTCAAAATGTCCAATAATGGTCAGCAGGCACATGAGGAGGTTGAATAAAGTTCCAGTACCAATAAATTTCATAATCACATGCTCAGAAATGTATTTTTCCTCGAAACCCTGTTTTGTGGAAAAACAAAGTATTTTAGGTTTTTATGTATAAATTTGAAGTAATTTCAGTTCTCTCATATGTAAATAACCTCAATGGCAACCCTAGTCACCTTGCCAGGCTTCAGCAGCTCCATCCCCTACAATGCAAACAAAAATCAAGTCATTCAGTTCATCAAAGGCACAAATAAAGTAAACTGCCCAAAAAACAGAGTTGAAAAAGTAAGTCACAATGCAAACATTATAAAAGTGGATTTTATGAATGAAAAATCAAAATCTCTTGTATATAAGTCATTTTTCATGTTCAAAAATCTCATTTTCATTCAAATAAGAAGTATTGAGCAAAAGAATGTAGCGTTGGAGAAAGGAAGCAAGTTTGAAGCAAAACTCTGCAAGTTCAAAGTCGCGGTGTATTGGGTGAGAGGCGCGGTGCATACAAATGGCACGGGGCATTGGGTCGGCCTCCATAGTGTAAAAAATACATTGGCGCGATGCATATGACAAGTGCGACGTGTGGGTTTGTGGCATGGCGCATAGAACTGTAAGCCCGATTTCACCCATAAAACCTCTCAAATTTCCAAATTCACTCAATTCTACGGTGTGCAAGTAAGTCAAGCCTTTTTCCCTTGCCAGTGAATGAGATTTTCTTAAAGTTTATGGTGGCTTAGTGAGATAAAATTCAAACCCTACCTCCTTGCAATTTTTGCTCAAACAAGCAATTGGCTAGGGTTTGCATTTGTATTTTTTGCTGCCAAGTCCACTTTACCACTCCCTCACTCTTTGACTCCTCCATTTATTTTCTAGTTTCATCCAATCATTCCCTAATTCCCATATTCCTAAAAATCATTCACCGCTATCCCCAATTCCAATTTTCCCAAATCCTAACTACAAAATCCCCAAACCCTAATTGTTGTCCCTAAGCTTACATACTATTCCCTAAACCCCCTATTTCCTAAAAAAACTTGTCATAACATTCCCAAAACCCCTCATACCCTCTCCCTCCACAATCCCTCATACATTCTTACCCTTGGTGGTAGAAAACTAAAAACACCATAAATATCTTCATACTCATCAAGAAAACTCACACATTAGCAAACATGGAGTCTGATCCTTCCTATGATTGAGATGAAGAGACACACAGTAACTCTCCTACAGAAATGCATGCACCAAGGAGACCTCACAAGGGTGGCAAACATATACGAGAGGAGCCTACTTCACTTGTCGAGCTACAGGCCTGCCCTCTTGCTATCACATGCTTCCGACACCAATACTGTTATCAGTTCTGTAAGACGATTGCTAGAGTCCATTACCATCATGAGTTGGCCAGGTTTTTTTTGCTTCATCTACATAATGGCCAAGTCACTCTTCTAGGTGTGACATTCACCTTGACACCGAAGTCTATTTCTCTAGCAACTGGCATTCCAAATGTCAGAGAGCAGTGGAATAAAAGGAAGAAAATTGACAGGGAACATTATGAGCCATACATCAAGCCTGGTTATTTGAGACAACTTAGCAGATTTTTTCCCTTTCGGTATCTGAAAGACTCATATGCTCCCTTGATGAAACTCATAATTAAGTATTTCAGTTGTGAGGGCCGATTTTCTCACCTATATGCCTATCACATCAGATTGTTGATGCACTTTACCAGGGTGAGAATGATGAATCTCCCCTACTTCATGTGCCAAAATATTGAGAAGATGACCACCCTAGTGTAAAAGAAAACTCCTCAGCATCAGTATAACAATATATATCATTTTGCACTCATCACAATTGTGGTCATGCACCAACTTGGTTTGCAAGACATCTCATGGGAGGATTTCAATTCTCATGAATTCTTCGCGGCTCCTCAGGTACCTCCAGAAGCTTTTCATGAGACAAGTGGACCTTCACATCAACAGGAGGGTCATGAGACACAGACCGTTAGTGTGCCGATGTTTGTCACCTATCAAAAGGGCACTAGAAGGTTGTTTGTCGCAGCAAAGCGAGTATTATCTACACCTGGGGTTGAAGGGGTCTCGCTTCCTCCATTAGCAGAGTAGGTTTAGGACAATGGTAACAGGCCATTACATGATGAGGGGCCTTCAGGAGAGCAGCAGATGGATTTCGTTCTCATTCAGGAGGATGACACTGATTTGGGCCCACAAAGCTCAATGTTTAGGGAGATCATTTCGGAGCAACAGGCAGAAATTAACACTTTGTCCCTCAACCTAGAAAGAGCCAAGTGGATAATAAAATACCTTGACCAAAGAAACAAGCAGCTAGAGGACCAATAAACCGTTATGGAGCTTCGAAACATACGAGAAAACTGACAAGCTGCTAAAAGGAGGAAAGTGAAGCTCACATCGCTAGAACAAGAAATCAATTTTGATCGTGAGTCTTGGCTTGATAGATCTAATATCTAGTTGGAAAAGTTGCTAGAGAAGGTGAACAGGGAGAAAACAATGTTGATGCACATGGCCTATTATTACATCGCAAGAAATAAAAGTTATAAGGCAGGAATCAAAAGCTTGAAAGCAAAGTTGAAGAGGGCATCGAGGAGGCGAAAGGAGCAAGATAGAATTTAGATATTGGTTGAGGCTTCCTTGGCCCAACATAACACTTGATGGAGAAGATTCAGCCCAAATTTCAAAAAAATTGGGACACTTTTTGCATTTTTGGAAATTTTGGGCCAAAACACAGGTTTTTCTGCCCAATGCGCCGTGCCACCTGGTGCTCGCTTTTGATGGGGGACTTCTTTTGATGAAAACTCAACATTTTTGGATTTTTCATGGAAAAATATGCATGCCTACCAATGGCCAATAAATTTTTACAGGTTTTGAGCCCCCGAAAAGGTCAAGAAAACCCAAAAAATGACCTTTCTGCCCCTTTTTTGACACACAGGAAACAATGTTGCGAGAAATCAATTTTGGAGGGGTCAGTGGAGGCCAAATTCAAAAATTCCACTTGTTCTAGAAAGTATACAGGTAGACCTTTCCAACAATCATACTTGGAATAGATTTGGACACCAGGAAGGCCTCCAAAGGTGGTTGCAAATAGGATTTACGCATAGGGAAGTCAGCACGGCGCATTAGGGAAATTTTGCTCAGTTTGACCAAAAATACTCTGGTTTTCACCTAGTTTCTTGACAGTTTGACTTTTCTCCTTCCTAATGTCATACTCATGATGTAATTTAATGTAATTTGATGGATCTTGATGTAATTATGCTAAATTTTCACTCATAGAGGTAGATTCATCCATCAAAAAGTAGTTTGCAACTGAATGATTAAGTTCCCTAGTTTTTAGTGGCAAGTTGTTCCACTACCTAATTTTTAATTCTCAGTTTAGAATTTGTTGGAAGAGCTCCTAAAATTATGAGCTCGACCCCTAGAGGCTAGGATGAATTATTGTTTGCCTATATCTTGTGATTTTTTAGTCATTAGCATGGATGGACTTTTGAGAAAGCTTGGAGCTTCATTGTATACTCATATCAGCAGTTTTGGCCAAGGAATAGACCAAGGTTTGTAGCACTTTATGGGATTCATGTGGCATCTTGCTTTGGTATTGTGTTTCCTTCTGTAATTGTGAGTTTACTTATCTTTTATGTATTCCATTATCTATCTTGCTTCTTCTTAACTAAAACAAATAAGGATAAAGGTAGAATCCATTAAAATTGCAGTGCTCTACCTAGGGTTTGCTTAGTTATTGATGTTTCCAGATATTTGAAGATGATCCCTAAGGTTTTCTTGCCCTATTCAACTCCTCACCTATCAAAATATCTCCATTTCATTCAATTTGAAGTGCCAAATCAATTGCCTACCTTGCCCCATAGAGATCTCTGCAAAATTGAGCCTCATTCCCCAGACCTAAATCTGCCTTTCCATTTGAGCCAACAAAACATTATTATATTCAATCAAGCTCTTTTGTACACATACCTAGCCCAAAATTAGTCTTCACATCAAGTCATCTCAAGCCTCATTTATCATATTTTGCTGAGTTCGACAAGGAGGGAGCCCTCTCCCAACCTGGTGGGGCTAGCTACCAGGTTAAGCATTGTTTGATGTTGTCCTAGCTCCTATGTTTCTCAGCGTGAGGTAGATTTAGGCACTAACATAGTGGCAACCATACTGGGGAAGAAATTTTTTGTTTGTTAGTTTTCTTCGTTTTATAAGCTACAGATGGAGTCTAAAGATTAGCCAAGTATCCTTTGAAATAATTTTTCTTTGCATTAGCGCAAGTAGATAAACGCTACTTCAGTAAATCTCCCATCTAGTCTTATAAACCAAACATCTGGCCTGCAAATTTCCCCAGTACATCTGATAATTCTAAGCTTTTGGATGATAAGTTTAGAATTTGATAAGCTGAACAAGTTGGTAATGCCCATTTGATTTCTTAGAAAGAATACCATACTCGCTTCTAGAAGACACACCAGAGCAAATCTAGATCCTGATCCACTTCCTGTGTACGAAAATCCCAATCTTATTCCAAGAATCCTTCGTCAAGGAAGTTTTGTGATTCCTGTGTTAAAATCTCATTCATGTCCTATGGTTTTTGAGTATCTTTAAGATCTTGAGTTTGACGAACAGTTTGATCTGTCATTGTTTGAGACTAAATTCGAAAGTGTTGTTGCTTCTACTGTCCTAAATCTAGAGTTTGTTAAAAATCTTGAAACTGAAAAGGCCAACAAATAAATTTACGATTATATCTTGAAACAACTCCAAACTTCAATTGTGGCTTCAAACATCGTTGATTTCTTAGATTCTGCATCTGCAACCCTTGGGTCCTCTGCGATTGCATCTAGCTCCAAAATTCCCACCAAAACTCCCTTCATTCCCACCATTCTCATACAGCCTTCTATCTTTGATAAAAAATATGTAGTGGTGTCACCTCTGTCTACTCCTTCTACCCTTCAAACATCCAAAATTTCTTCACCTCCATCCCCACCACATACACCCCATACATCAGATGCACCAACTTCCCCTACATCCCCAAGGCCGGTTGTAAATCCACCTAGAGCAATGGCTGCTTGATTTGCACCCCTTGTGTTGCCTCAAAATTTGGATGACATGCCCATCGATTATCAAAGAAAAATTCCATTATTTGGTGGCACTCCTCACTGTGTTGCAACTCAACAACATGTGGATAGGATGAAAGCTTTCTTTCACCTTCATGAGATTGACGCTGAAAATGTGACTATGAGATTGTTTGTACAAACGTTTGGAGGTGAAGTGAGGAAATGGTTGAGTGCTTTGCCGGCTGCAAGTATCACTACATTGACTAATATTCAAAAACAATTCATGGATCACTGGGAAGTGAAGAAAAATCCTCTTCAAATCCTTTTCGAATATGAGATCAAGTGGAATGTTGGTGAGTATGTTCAAGATTATTGTATTAGATTCAATTCAGTTTACAATGCAATTCTTGATCATATAAAGCCACCTATGGGGCTGGATTTGATTAAGTTTCCGGATGGTTTCGATCTTGATATGGCCTATCAATTAAGAGAAAGAGATCCAACCACTTTGGAAGACATGCAGAAAATTGCAGTCAGCGTTGAAGCAAATCTCCTTGCCAAGAGAGCTAGAACAAAGGCTGAAAAGAAGGTGACAATAAAGGAAGAGGTTTCCACTTCAGATCAAGTGTTCTGGAAGATGGAGAAGATGTTTGATAGATTGACAATTGACAAGCCTGAAACACAAGTCAGAAATCCCAACTTCCATGGTTAGCAACAACCACAATTTAGAATCAAGGAAAGAGAGCAGCAAGCACAAGACCAAGCAGCATAGCAGTAGGTGAAGGCACCCTTACAACAGAATTTTGTGCATGGTCTAGAATCTGATGATGACAAGAACGTAATTGGAGATGAAAATCATTTCTTTACACCTGATGATATGCCAATTTTTATCACTGAAGATGAGGAGTATTCCGAGAACTCAACGATACAAAGGGACGAAAATTTCATCTTGGCAAATGAAACAGTTCTTGAAGAGGAATTTAATGAGTATCAGAGAGCATACATGAATTCTTTGTCAAATCAGTAGTGAAAATATTCACTCAGAAGTAGAGATGTTCCTATAAATCCAATTCAGAAAAGGAAGGAGACAACAACGCCAAAGAATGATCCTCCCATTGTGTAGAAAAAGGGAAAAGAGACCGCTGATCCTACCACCAACAAAATTCCATCAGCAAATGAAAGATCCAATCAGCCAAGTGTATCAAAGGAGAAAACTGAAAAGAAGGATGTTTCAACTAAAGAGGTAGAGAAAACTTCAGTTTTTAACTTAGAAAATGAAATTGCTAAGTTAAAAGTATCTATTCCTTTGACTGAGTTGATGAAGAAAAACAACTACAAAGGTCAGGTGTCTGAGATTTTGGATTTAGATCCATCATCTGATGTGGTGAACGTGGAGGATGATAGACCTGAGTTGATTTTTGGTCCAACATTGGAAGGTTAGTCTCAAGATAGTGATGTAGCTCCTTTTTACACCAGTCTCAGAGTGCACGACTATGTATTACACAATGCTATGTTCAATTCTGGAGCCTCTCATAATCTCATGCCTAAGGCCATCATGGAGAAATTGGGATTGGATATCACTAGAAATTATCATGACCTTTACTCTTTTGATTCTGGTAGAGTAAGGTGCATTGGTCTTATCAAAGATTTGGTGGTCAATTTGGATGAGAGTCAGGCTAAAAATGTTTTGATGGATGTGGTTGTGGTAGATATACCTCCTAGATTTAGCATGCTTCTATCCAGATCTTGGGGAGAAAAGATTAAAGGGACAATGCAGCTTGATTTCTCCTATGCTACTATTCCCGTGTTTGGTAAGATGAGGAAATTATATCGGGAGCAAAAGATGAAGTACATGATCACTAACAAGGAGAAACCAGTAAATCATCCAATCAACTATGTACATACTGATTTAGAATCATTTGTTTTGTATTCAGATAGCTTTAATGATGTAAATAGCCAAATAGTTGAAGTAGAAGACATTCCAGAGATCACTAAAAATTTCAGAGAGGTCTTAAAGCAAGAAATACAAAGACTTGATAGTACCGCTGAGCAATCAGCCTTCCGACAACAACAACATATTGATGGACAGCAAGGAAAAGTAATAGAGCAAAAAGAATTTTAGCTTTTGGAAGAGGACGAAGCAGGCCCGTGGAGCATGGATTTTGATGGAAAGGTAGGAAGGGAAGGTGCTGGAATTGGGATTTGGATACACAGCCATGTTTTTGCCTGAAACAAAGTGCCAAGCAATGTAAGGGTCTGTTCTTATAAATTGGCTTTTGAGTGTTCGAATAATGAGGCTAAATATGAGGCTTTAATTGTTGCTTTGAAAGTTCTTAGAAAGTTGAATGCTAAAAGGATTTCAGTGTATGGCGACTCCAAGTTAGTTATCAAGCAAGTGAAAGAGAAATACCAAGCTAAGCATCCTTGAATGCAGGCCTACCGCGATGCGGTATTAGATATCATGAGAGTATTTTCAGATTACACTTTGACATGTGTTCTTCGTGTTCAGAATGTCATTGCAGATTCACTTGCAACAGTAGGAAGTAATTTGAAAATTTTGATGAATTCAAACAACAAGTTTGAGATTCATGTGAAACATCGCCCAACTGTCCCTAACAATCAAATGTATTGGAAAGTGTTTCAAGATGATGAAGAGATCGATGAATTTCTGCAAAATGAAGGTAAATTCAAAGACACTTCTATTGATGTGGAGTATGATGATGGTGAGGCGGATATAGAAGTCAATCAGATGGAAGTTTTACAGCTGAAGGACAATGTCATTCCTAAAGGTCTAATATCTTTAGAGGAGCTGTTCGATCATGACGATGTGGCCTGAAAATTGAGTTTGCTGCCAAGAAAGGAGTTGAGGATGTGAACATTGGACCAACAGAAAATCCTAGAATGGTGAAGTTATCAAAGACATTGCCTCCACAGGAAAAAGAAAAGTATAATAGTTTACTATCTTCTTTTACTGATGTATTTGCTTGGGATTATTCAGATTTGAAGGCATATGACACAAACATAATTCAGCATATCATCCCGATCAAGCCAAATCAAAATAATTTTTGTCAGAAGCTAAGAAGAATAAATCCAAAGCTGCTACCCTCAATTGAGAAGGAAGTGAATCGGTTGTACAAAGCTGGTATCATTGTCCCCATAAGATTTTCAGATTGGATTTCTAATTTGGTGCCGATGTGCAAGAAAATAGGTGAGATTCAGTTATGTATTGATTTTAGAAATCTGAATAAAGTATCTTTGAAGGACAACTATCCATTGCCTAAGATGAATCACATACTTCAAAGAGTAGTTGGAGCATCTTGCATGTCGCTACTCGATGGGTATTCGGGTTATAACCAAATTCTGGTCCCTGAAGATGATAGAGACAAAACAGCGTTCACCACTCCGTGGCGAACTTTTCATTATGCAAAGATGCCTTTTGGATTGAAAAATGCTGGTGCAACTTTTCAGCGGGCGATGGATATCGCATTTGATAATGAAAAATATGTCTTTCTAGTTGTTTATCTTGATGATTTGACAGTTTTCTCTAATTCAGATGAAGAGCACCTTTATCATTTGACGATTGTATTTCAGTGGTGTAGGAAGTATGGTATATGTCTCAATCCAAAGAAAAGTTCATTTGCCATGGATGAAGGCAAGCTTCTCGGTCATATTATATCAAAGGAGGGCATCTACATCGATCCAGCTCGAGTGGAATCCATTCAAAAGATTGATATTCCATGAAGTAAGAAGGAAATCCAATCATTCAGTGGTAAGATGAATTTCTTACATTGCTTTGTGCCCAATCTTGCAGAACATTTAAGGGAAATTAGAAACATGCTAAAAAAAGATAGTGTAGTCAAGTGGACCGAGGAAGAAATTAAGTCTTTCAATTTGGTAAAATTGGCCTTTTCTTCAGCTCCGGTTTTGATCAGCTCGGACTATACTCATGATTTTATTTTGTTTTCATTTGCCTTAGATCATACTATGGAAGCGGTCTTCATGCAGAAAAGAGAATAGATCAAGAAACCAATTGCATTTTTCAGCAGAACCATGAGGGATGCGGCATTAAAGTAAAATATTATTGAAAAGCAAGCCCTTGCTTTGGTAAAGGCATTAAAATATATTCGGGTTTATATTCTGCATTCTCACATCTTTGTTTATGCCCCTAACATTGTTGTTAAGGATGTCTTAGTGAAAACAGATCCAGAGGGGAGAGGAGGCAAATGGATTGCTTCCTTGTTGGAATATGACGTGGAGATCAAACCAACAAAGATCATAAAAGGACAGGGGTTAGCTAAACTAATGGCTGAGTCAAATTTGCAGACCTTGGACATTAATCTCATTGTTGCTATGTCCGAGGAAGATGAAGAGAGTCTTCCCACTCAGGTATCAGAAATTTTTCTTCTTTCTCCTTTGTATTCGGACATTGTTTATGTACTCCAAAATCTGTCATCACCACCTAGAATGGTTAAGAACAAAAGTAGTACACTAAAATTGAAGGATACCAAGTTTTGTATCATGAATAATGCACTCTATTGGAAAGATCTCGGTGGTGTCTTGCTCAATTGTTTGGTTGAAGAAGAGGTGAAATAGGTTATGGAAGACTTTCACAAGGGAGATTGCGGAGGTCATGTTTTCTAGAAGACAACAGCTAATAAAATTTTGAGAGTGGGATATTATTGGCAAACTCTTTTTGCTGATGTGTACAAAAGAGTAGCAAGCTGCCATGAATATCAGATATTTCAAGGTAGGAGGAAATTAAAGCCTTTACCACTCAAGCCCATTGAAGTAAGTGCTCCATTTCAGCCGTGGGGTTTGGATTTCATTGGAAAGATCCATCCTTCTTCTTCAGTGTAACACAAATGGATCCTCACAGTGATGGATTATTTCACCAAATGGATTGATGCAATTCCCAGGAGGCAGGCCACTGATTCAGTAATTATTTCATTTTTTGAAAACAACATTTTGTCTTGTTTTGGCTGTCCAAATAAGCTGATCACTGACAATGCAACAGCCTTTAAATCTAAAAGAATGATTGAATTTTGTAATAAATATCAAATCACTTTGGGGCACTCAACTGCATATTACCCCCAAGGTAACGGATTGGCAGAATCCTCAAATAAATCTTTGGTCAACATTATCAAAAAGCTGTTGGAAACGAACAAGAAAAGTTGGCACAAAAAGCTAGTCAATGCACTTTGGGAAGACAGAGTAAGTCAAAAGAAATCTATAGGCATGTCTCCTTTCGAGCTCGTGTATGGTGTGGACATAGTCTTCCTGACCTCTCTTGCAGTCTCCGTGGTTAAACTCTTACAAGAAGCGGGCAGCAAAGATGATCATTTGCAGCGGAGAGTCAATCAAATGATTCATTTCCAGTGAACTAGAGAGGAGGCATTCCAGAACACTTTCAAGCTGCAAGAGAGAATCAAGAAGATATATGATCGAAATGCAAAGGTGGACAAGTTTCAAATAGAAGACATAGTGCTAAAATGGGATGCAAGAAACGAAGAGAAAGGTAAGCATGGAAAGTTTGAAAATCTTTGGAAGGGACCTTTCAGGATTGTTGTATATCGGGGCCAAAATGCTTTCCTCTTGCAAGAAATGAATGGAGAATACTATCCCGATGGGCCGGTCAAAGGTCGGCTACTCAAATGGTACTATTTGTGAAGTGTTTTCTATTGTCATATGTATCATTGTACATACCGGTTTGTTTAAATTCTATTGCAAGTGTGTACTGTTTTCATTCTTTCAGTTTGGGGCCTGAGGTGAAGGCTATAAAAATAAGGTTTGATTTCAGTTTTGGTTTGGTTTGTTTGAGTCAGGTCTTTCAGTCAATTTCAGTCTTGAAATTGAGTCTGTCTTGAGTCAGATTTCAGTCCTGAAATTGAGTCAAGAGTTTGGTTTTGGTTTAACAAAGTTATTGACTCCATAGCCCAATGGAGAAAGGCACTGCCTGCTTTCCCAGAGATCTGTAGTTCTTGGCACCTTCAAGGAGCTACCATCCCCATTGGACCCAATGTTAGTGTCGGTATCTTCATCCCTCCGTCAGTGATCAAATTCTCTTGCTGCATTGCATATTAGGTGTCTCGCTCAATCAGTTGCATTCCATTAGGAGCATGGATCATTTGACGGTAGTGGCTTGTGGTACATTTTCCCTCATGTCCTTTACCTGCTGGTCCATTTCCATTCATCAAGATCATCTGCAGTCACTTTTTGTCTTTAAATTTGCAAGAGTCATTTCTAGGGTTTTAGTTTCATTAGGTCTAGGGTTTCATCAAAAAGGTCTTCAAAATGTCCGATAACAGTCAGCAGGTGCATGAGGAGGTTGAATAAATTTCCTGTACCAATAAATTTCATTATCACATGCTCATAAATGTATTTTTCCTCAAAACCCTATTTTGAGGAAAAACAGAGTATTTTAGGTTTTTATGTATAAATTTGAAGTAATTTCAGTTCTCTCATATGTAAATAGCCTCAATGGCAAACCTGGTCACCTTGCCAGGCTTCAGCAGCTCCATCCCCTGCAGGGCAAACAAAAATCAAGTCATTCAGTTCATCAAAGGCACAAATGAAGTAAGCTTCCCAAAAAATAGAGTTGAAAAAGTAAGTCACAATGCAAACATTATAAAAGTGGGTTTTATGAATGAAAAATCAAAATCTCTTGTATATAAGTCATTTTTCATGTTCAAAGAGCTCATTTGCATTCAAAGAAGAAATATTTAGCAAAAGAAAGTCATGTTGGAGAAAGGAAGCAAGTTTGAAGCAAAATTGTGCAAGTTCAAGGGCGTGGCGCATACAAGTGGCGCAGTGCATTGAGCTGGCCTCCACAGTGTAAAAAATACATTGGCACGACACATATCACAGGTGCGGCACATTGGATTTGTGGTGTGGCAGATAGAGCTGTAAGCCCAATTTCATCCATAAACCCTCTCAAATTTTCGAATTTGCTCAATTCTACGGTGTGCAAGTAAGTCAATCCTTTTTCCCTTGCTAGTGAATGAGATTTTCTTAAAGTTTATGGTGGCTTAGTGAGATAAAACTCAAACCCTTCCTCGCAATTTTTGCTCAAACAAACAATTTCCTAGGGTTTGCATTTGTATTTTTTGCTGCCAAGTCCACTCTACCACTCCCTCACTCTTTAACTCCTCCATTTATTTTCTAGTTTCATCCACTCATTCTCTAATTCCCATATTCCTAAAATCATTCACCCCTGTCCCCAATTCAGAATTTTCCCAAATCCTAACTACAAAATTCCCAAACCCTAATTGTTGTCCCTAAGCTTACATACTATTCCCAAAACCCCTCATACCCTCTCCCTCCATAGTCCATCATACATTCTTAACCTTGGTGGAAGAAAACAAAAAATACCACCAATATCTTCATACCCATCAAGAAAACTCACACATTAGCAAACATGGAGTCTGATCCTTCCTATGACCGGGATGAAGAGACACATAATGACTCTCCTACAGAAATGCATGCACCAAGGAGACCTCACAAGGGTGGAAAACATATATGAGAGGAACCTACTTCACTTGTCGAGCTGTAGGCCTGTCCTGTTACTATCACATGCTTCCGACACCAATCCTGTTATCAGTTTTATGAGATGGTTGCTAGAGTCCAGTACCATCATGAGTTGGCCAGGTTGTTTGTGCTTCATATACATAATGGCCAAGTCACTCTTGCAGCTGTGACATTCACCTTGACACCAGAGTCTATTTCTCTAGCAACTGACATTCCAAATGTCGGAGAGCAGTGGAATAAAAGGTAGCAAATTGACAGGGAACAATATGAGCCATACATCAAGCCTGGTTATTTGAGACAACTCAGCAAAGTTTTTCCCTTTCAGTATCTGAAAGACTCATATGCTCCCTTGATGAAACTCATAATTAAGTATTTCAGCTGTGAGGGCCGGTTTTCTCACCTATATGCCTATCACATTAGATTGTTGATGCACTTTACTAGGGTGAGAATGATGAATCTCCCCTACTTCATGTGTCGAAATATTGAGAAGATGGCCACCCTAGTGCAAAAGAAAACTCCTCAGCAGCAGTATAACAATATATATCATTTTGCACTCATGAAAATTGTGGTCATGCATCAACTTGGTTTGCAGGACATCACATGGGAGGATTTCATTTCTCATGAGTTCTTCACAACTCCTCAGGTACCTCTAGAAGCTTTTCATGAGACAGGTGGACCTTCACATCAGCAAGAGGGTCATGAGACACAGACTGCTAGTGTGCCAATGTTTGTCACCTATCAAAAGGGCACTAGAAGGTTGTTTGCCGCAGCGAAGCGAGTATTATCTCCACCCAGGGTGGAAGGGGTCTCACTTCCTCCATCAGCAAAGAAGGTTCAGGATAAGGGAAATAGGCCATTACATGATGAGGGGCCTTCAGGAGAGTAGGAGATATATTTCATTCTCATTCAAGACGATGACACTGATTTGGGCCCACAAAGCTCAAAGTTTAGGGAGATCGTTCAGGAGAAACGGGTGGACATTAATACTTTGTCCCTTAACCTAGAAAGATCCAAGTGGATAATCAAATACCTTGAGCAAAGAAACAAGTGGCTAGAGGACCAACAAATGATTATGGAGCTTCAAAACATACGAGAAAACTGACAAGTTGCTAAAAGGAGGAAAGTGAAGCTCACATCGATAGAATAAGAAATCAATGCTGATCGTGAGTCTTGGCTTGAGAGAGCTAATATCCACTTGGAAAAGTTGGTAGAGAAGGCGAATAGGGAGAAAACAATGTTGAGGCACATGGCTTATCATTACATGGCGAGAAATAAAAGTTGCAAGGCAAGAATCAGAAGCTTGAAAGCAAAGTTGAAGAGGGCATCAAGGAGGCTAAAAGAGCAAGATAGACTTCAGATATTGGTTGAGGCTTCCTTGGCCCAACACAGCACTTGATGGAGAATATTTAGCCCAAATTTCAAAAAATTTGGGACACTTTTTTCATTTTTGGAATTTTTGGGCCAAAACGTAGGTGTTTCTGCCCGATGCGTTGTGCCACCTGGTGCTCGCTTTTGATGGGGTACTACTTTTGATGAAAACTCAACATTTTTAGATTTTTCATGTAAGAATATGCATGTATACCAATGGAAAAGAAATTTTCACAGGTTTGAGCCCCCAAAAAGGTCTAAAATACCCAAAAATGACCTTTCTGCCCCTTTTTTGACACACATGAAGCAGTGTTGGGAGAACTCAATTTTAGAGGGGGAAATGGAGTCCAAATTCAAACATTTCACTTGTTTTAGAAATTATATAGGTATAAATTTCCAACAAGAATACTTGGAGTAGATTTGGACACTGGGAAGGCCTCCAAAAGTGGCTGCAAATAGGAACTACACATAGGGAAATCATCATGGCACATTGGGGAAATTTTGCTCAGTTTGACAAAAAATACTCAGTTTTTCGCCTAGTTTCTTGACAGTTTGACTTTTCTCCTTCTTAATGTCAAAATCATGATGTATTTTAATGTAATTTGAGGGATCTTGATGTAATTATGCTAAATTTGCACTCATAGAGGTAGATTCGTCCATCAAAAAGTAGTTTGCAACTGAATGAATCAGTTCCCTAGTTTTTAGAGGCAAGTTGTTCCACTGCCTACTTTTTAGTTCTTAGTTTAGAATTTGTTGGAAGAGCTCCTAAACTTATGAGCTCGACCCCTACAGGCTAGGATGAGTTATTTTTTTCCTATATCTTGTGATTTTTTAGTCATTAGCATGGTTGGACTTTTGAGAAAGCTTGGTGCTTCATTGTATACTCATATCAGCAGTTTTGGCCAAGGAATAGACCAGGGTTTGCAGCACTTTATGGGATTCATGTGGCATCTTTATTTGGTACTGTGTTTCCTTCTATAATTGTGAATTTACTTATGTTTTATGTATGCCATTATCTATCTTGCTTCTTCTTAACTAAAACAAACAAGGATAAAGGTAGAATCCATTGAAATTGTAGTGCTCTACCTAGAGTTTGCTTAGTTATTGATGTTTTCAGCTGTTTGAAGAGGATCCCTGAGGTTTTCTTTCCCTCTTCAACTCCTCTCTTGTCAAAATCTATCCATTTCATTCAATTTGTAGTGCCAAATCAGTGGCGTACCTTGCCCCATAGATATCTCTGCAAAATTGAGCCTCATTCCCCATACCTAAATCTGCCTTTCCATTTGAGCCAACAAAAAATCATTATATTCAATCAAGCTCTTTTGCACACATACCTAGCCTAAAATCAGTCTTCACATCAAGTCATCTCAAGCCTCATTGATCATATTTTGCTGAGATTGACAAGGAGAGAGCCCTCTCCCGACCTGGTAGGGCTATCTACCACGTTAAGTGTGGTTTGATGTTGTCCTAGGTCCTACCTTTCTCAGCCTAAGGTAGATTTAGGAACTAACATATTCAATGGGTAGATATTTCAAATATTATTCTTGACGTGATGATGAGGGTTAAAAATGTTTTGGCGGAGATCCTATAGTCAAGCCTGCAGACCTCCCCCCTCACAATTATTACCATGTTTTAAACACTGGGAGCATGTACATTTTTTGTGTGTTTTAAAATGGGTGGTGGTTAATTAAAAGTAAGCTATTTATATCAGGGAACATTGTTTTTAGTGATTTATGGGGTCATGGGATGGGGCAGATGGACCTCCAACTGACATAGGTTCAAGTCATGCCACCCTCATGTGTTATGTGGTCATATATATAATATATATTGGTGGTGGGTTGACGGGTCTTGACCACTCATCAACCCAATTATATATATATACTAATTATATATATTATTATATATATTATATATATATATATATATTTATATATATAGATATATATATATATATATATAGGGCTAAGTGGGGCCCCCTTTTCTTCTTCTTTTTTTAAAACAAACTGTTCAAAATTTTGCCGCTAGATTTTTTAGGTCACCCACAAAATTAACGAGGTGAAAAATTCAACCATTTTGGCCACCTGAATCCATCGTGGATAGTGCCAAATTGTGGACTCGATAGTGGCTGCCAAGTTTAGTAACTTCCACCAAATTTAGTCATACCTCTAATTTTAGCGGACCTCCAAATTTAGTTGGCACCATTTCCAAATTTAGCTAATGGGCCTAGTTTGACCAAACCTTTCACTACCCATAACTTTCACATACGAACTTAGATTCAGTTTTCGTTTGCACATTTTGAAATATTACGATGAGCTCTTCGATCTGACTCTAGTTTCATTGTAATCTAATAACTTTTATTTTTGAGCTTTTCCTTAGCCCTCTTGGAGCTTTGAGTGTCTGTAGAGCCACATGGATCATTTATAATAACCTTCTCCTTCTATCTATCATATTCTCTAAGCCATTCAACTAGAGCTATTATTGTAGGCCTTTGATTTCTCTCAGGTTTACCATTGAAAGATGATATTTCTCTTCTATAAGGGTGTCCTTCTAGGAGGAATACCCTGGAGCAGTCATACACCGATTTTTGTAGGTGGTTGGACCACCTATCTTTCAGAGAAGGTCAACAACTTTTACATACATTATACCATTTGTTACAAGACCTAAAAAATTATTGTATACAAGGAACCTTAGAGATCATGAAGATCATAACAATTGCAATGAATTAAATTGTTATGTGAAAAAATATTGTTACATATTATTGGGCCTCAAATATGCGCATTTTTCCACCATAGAATATCACTATTCATAACCTAAATTCCTATATTTTTAGCTCATTCATACCATAATTTCACAACTTGCTGCCAATTCATATCTTACACTTCGTGGTTGGTTATCATTATTTTTCTTGACTTTTATATGATTAGAGATGATGTTTCCATCATTTTCTAATGATGGTTGTTCCAAGTTCATTTACCAAAGGGATCCATTACCAAAATTCTTCATACAAAAAAATGCTAGAGGACTAAGTACAAAATTTAGTAAAAAATGCAGACTTCCTATAGGTGAAATTCTAAAATTTATGATCAAATCGGGATGAATATCAAGATTATGAGATGTGGGTTTTGTTTATAATACCCTCATTGCGGTAACCCATAAATCATTTGGAAAAAATTGTCATCACGAAGAAGTTATGGTTAGGGGAGTATTATGTACATAATCAGTGTCCAAATTTTGGGTTAAGTATAGAAAACATGGGTTTGATGGTTTTAGCAACCATCCATGTAGATGACCATGATTGATACAACTGGTTGCACTCTCTAGAATATTTTCATTTGGATTATCTTCAATCTATTATTTTACTTTACTTGGCTCTGATCTATTCTTTACTCCGCTTAGTTAATTTGTTGCAACCATTTCGATTGGTTGAACTCTTTTAAAGGGCTGCCACTTTATATGTAGGGAGATACATAGATATGTAGAATGTCTTGCAACAATACTTGCATCGGTTTTTACTCTTGAACACTGTTACTAAGTTAAACTGTTGTACTCATGATACATTGAATTTTAATTAAATCATTGTCTCAATTTTTATCTCTATTGTAATTGTTTATATTTGATTGATTTATAATCACTGAGGTACTTTAGACTTGATCTGGGTAGTGGCAAGGACCCACCACCGCCTGGAAACAAGTCCTATAATTGACATAAATTGTAGGAAGTGTGTTTGATTGAGATTCAGAGGTTTATATCTCTTTCTGAAAGTCTTTTCTAGATAGATCTTTGAATTACCATTTACTATTTTGTACTCAAGCACCTACTCTATTTTCCTTGGATCTAAAAGAATATATTGTCTCTAAGTATTTGCAAACCAAAAATGATAGTACTAATTAATTTTTTCGATGCATGTATTTCTCCAACACATCTTCATGGTTAAGAATATTTTAAAGAATGCTTTCCAATTTTGATAAATTCAGAGGATGATAACTGTGTCATAAGTTCTAGTCAAAGTTAGCTTTGTAATCTTGAATCTTGTACATTTCTCATTAGTACAGAAATCTTGTAACATCGTTTTTTACATGACAATGCCTAGAAGTAGTAAGACAAGACATTAGACATTGATGGAGATTGTAGTATAGCTCTAATATCCGATATAATTGTAGTAAGGTTAAGTTGAAAACCATAGGTTAATGCTCTTTCATACAACATACTTTGTGATTTTATTTGTAGTTATAAACTAGAATAAACTTTGATCTTTAAAGTCTTTTAAACTGAGTGTATCAATATAGCCAGTGTAAGAACCTCGATTTGGAACTCTATCACTGAGTTTCTTTTCAAGTTTGTAGAGTCAAATGCAGGAACGCAGAGAGATTAAGAAAAAATTCGAAATTATCTTTAGCATGTCTTATATGCCCTGGGGTTTGGAATTATTCTCGTTTGGATTGGGATGTGCATTTACGTAGATTAAGATTAAAATCATTTTGATTTGAATTAGTCTTGCTTGGATTGAGATTTCTATTACTTAGAATAGGATTGATATCATTTCGAATAGTAATCAGCGTTATTTGATGTGAGATTTCTATTACTTAGATTAGGAGTAATATTGTTTGAATAGTAAACGTTATAGTTTGGATTGATATTTCCATTATTTAGATCGAGATTAAAATGTTTGAATAGTAGTCTGTCTTATTGAAGATTCCCATTGAAGTCATTTGAATGGTAATTTGTGTTGTTTATGTTGTAATAAGTATCGCTCAAATAGTATTTAGAATTAGTCTCGTTTGGACAATGATTGTATTGCTGAAACAATGATTGCTATTGCTTGAGCATGTGTTTAAAAAGATTAGTTTCAAACTAGGAACAGAAATTTCATACTTAATTTAGGAATAGATTTCATATTTCATGACGTTAGTTTAGTTTAGATGCTCTTATCCTACATTACCTATGCTTGTGCCTTGAAGCTTACGAGTCTCAAATTGATAATTTGATGTTGGAATTATAACACATATAATTTCCCCAACATTTTCAATGTTGTTGTTGGGGAGGTGCTAAAGCAATTGAAGTGTAGTTGTTGTGTGGTGAGGATTTTGTAGGACAATCAAAGGGAAGATAGAGTACAATAAGACCTGAGTGAGGAGCCACACATCCACTATGGTGGGGTTGCTCCATAGTTTGGTTGTCCAAGTAAGCGAGGAGTTAAAGTTTGGTGATTTTTATTGCAATTAGTAGTTTTAATTCATTTAGATTAAAATTTCAAGCTATTTAAAGATAAAACATTTTGGGGTGTTTTAAGAACCCTTGTGTAGTGATTCATGTTGTGAGACAGGGATCATCAACTAGGAGGAGAAATTCAAGAATTATTGAGAGCTTGAAGAATGTCCCTCGAGGTACTTTCTCAAATCCTATCACTAGCTGGGATATCTCCCTCTCAAGAAGAGTTCATCCTGACCACATTCAGGAATTTATCTATATCTCCACAATCAGAAAATGATTTTTAAGTCTCTCTTGATTCCTCTTACCTATCTACCAAGGAGATCGAGAACTCATGTACCAAATCTAATGGGGAGCATGCAGTTGAACTTGAGATTGAGGAACTTTCACCATGCCTAGCAACGAGCCTTGTATGCGTTCGTGAGACAAATTATCCAATTTTTCATGGCATGACTGAGGAGGGCTTTGAGAGTAGTCCAAACGAAGAAATGAGCCAATACCACCAGGATTACATCGATCATTGGTTCTAGATCACAATCCTGTCAAAGTACCACTCTCATCTTCTAATACTCTTTGTATCACATATTTCAAAACTGTTCATTTTTCATGCTCATGTACCTTCTAAAGTTTATATGTTAAATCTGGGCATGAATATATCTTTGTACATGATCCACACATGGCTTCATTAGAACTACTCCTTCAGTTGAAGGAGGACATCTTTTCTCCAGTATAGTAGGAATTTTAGTATTGTAATAAATAAATACATCAAAATAATAAAGAGAAAAATAAGTCCCTTTGTGAAAATGAGCTTTCCTGGCACAAATTGACAAGAAATTTACTTGAAAACCAGTTAACTCATGGGCAAGGTTCCCAATAAAGTTTGTAAATTTATATGAGTTCTTCAAATCATGTATCCTTCAAGTCATTATGTTTATACTCGAGCTACGGGAATCCCTTAAAGCTCACCTACCAACAAGCCTTGTCCCATCCACATCATCATATTATTTGGGATCAATGTTAGAGTTAGATAAGGTATCTAGGAGCCTGCATGCCTTAATGATAGCTGTCCTTGTCATCTACTAAGGAAATACATCAATGCTTCTTGCTAGATGAATTTTTCATTCCATTCGACTTTGACAAATCCATTCATGGCTGGAAGAATGTACCTAGTGCCTTGATTCCCATTGACATCAAAGGTGGGATATGTCGCATTGGTTAACAAAATCCTCAATGGTCGATAATCCAATGATTCTTGCTTATGTTCGACATCGACACCATTCATTCACATATGAAAGATTTCACATGGGTGTATATTGGTTCAAGACTATATGGTTTTTTTTATCTCAACACAGATTTGCAGTATTTTGGATCTTCATATCAATGTTTCCATTTTGATTTGTAGAAGTATATTCATTTCACAAAAGGCTGTCATATAACAACTTGGCCATTAATTTACAACAACAGTCACCTTTCCTCAGTGGTTTGGGGACATACAACTCCTCAGGAATGGGGGAGAAGGGGAACTTCAATTCAAGCCTCATTTCAACTACCTTTAGTAGATCCAAATCAGCCTCCACTACATCTCTATATCTTCCTCTCTAATCAGATCAACGGTCACATCAACTCCCACACTTCCATCATACACTTCATCTTGAAACACCGAGCACATCAATAATAAAGGTAAAACTTGAGGTAAATTTGGCTTAAGATTCTCTAATTCATTACAAGTTTTATGAAACTTAATGATTGACCACTTCTTATTAAATGCATTTTATCTTTCACAAAGCATCATTCTTTTGTTGTCCTTCCATTCATTATGCATATACTCTGATTACAAGAAAATGTTAAAAGAAAATCCTTATGATACATTAATAAATATAACCTCTATATTGTCTTCTCCTCCCATGATAACAAGCATTCTATTAGGAGGATGAGGTCATTATTTCCATGAAATGATAAAGGAAACCACCTATAAGCATTTCCCTTGCGATGACCAAGTATGCAACCACCTATCCACATACTTACCATCTCCATCACCACCTCATTTAATCCATCATATCTTCCTCATTCATCCCTTTCTTGTCCCCAATTTGTATTGCTCGGTAAATTAGTATGATATGTTAAATGTCAAGAGTGCTTCTCCACAAGAACCAACGCTTGCAAATATTCATTTGGTGCTCCTCCACAAGAACCAATATCTCCAAATATTCAAGCAATGTTGTCCCACAAAGAACCAATATCTACAAAACAATGTCAAGAATTTTTAAATGAGCAAGGGATTTGTATGCAGGAGGACATGCAAATCCACAGGCATGGGGGGAAGTTGGGCCTCAAATATGCTCATTTTCCCACCATACAATATCACTATTCATAACCTAAATTCCTATATTTTTAGCTCATTTCATACCATAATTTTACAACTTGTAGCCAATTCATATCTTACACTTCGTGGTTGATTATGATTAGTTTTCTTGACTTTTATATGATTAGAGATTTTTTTTTCCATGACTTTATAATGATGGTTGTGTCAAGTTCATTTACCACAGGGATCCATTGTCGAAATTATTCATACAACAAAATGCTATAGTCTAAGCACATAATGCAGTATAGAATGTCGAATTCTTGTAGGTGAAAATCTAAAATTTGTGATCAATTGGGGATGAATATCAGGATTTTGAGACACACATTTTGTTCATAATACCCTCATTCAGGTAACTCAAAAACCATTTTTCAAACTTCATCATCATGAAGAAGTTATGGTCGTGGGAGTATTAAGTACATAATCAATGTCGAAATTATGGGTTAACTACAAAAAACTTGGGTTTGATGGTTTTGGCAACCACCCACATAGAGGACCATGATTGGGACAGTTGGATGCACTCTTTAGAATATTTTCATTTAGATTATCTTTGATCTATTATTTTACTTTACTTGAATCTGATCTATTCTTTACTGCACTTACTTAATTTGTTGCAACTATTTCCATCGACTGAATGCTTTTAAAGGGCTTCCACTTTGTATGAAGGGAGATACAAAGATATGTATAAATTTTATCAGGAATACTTGCATTGGTTTTTACTCTTGAACATTGTTAGTAAGTTAAACTATTGTAGTCATGATACACTAAATTTTAATTAAAGCACTACCTCAATTTCTATTGATATTTTAATTGTTTATGTTTGATTGATTTATAATCACTGATGTAATTTATACTTGCTCTCAATAGTGGAAAGAGCCCACCACCACCTAGAAACATGTCATGTAATTGACATAAATTGTAGGAAGCATGTTTGATTGATATTCAAAGGTTTAGATCTCATTCTGAAAATGTTTTCCAGATGGATCTTAGAATTAACATTTTCTATTGTGTACTCAAGAAGTTATAGTGTTTTCCTTGGATCTAAAAAAATATATTGTAACTAAGTCTTTGTGAACCAAAAAGGATTGTACTGATTAGTGTTTTTGATGCATGAATGATTTGTCCAACACATCTTCATGGTTAAGAATATTTAAAAGAATTCTTTCATTTTTTTATAAATTCAGAGGATAATAATTGTGTCATAAGTTCCAGTTGGAGTTGGCTTTGTAATCTTGAATCATGTACATTTCTCATTAGTACAGAAATCTTGTAGCATCAAATTTTACATGAGAATGCCTAGAAGTAATAAGACAATACATTAGTTGCTGATAGAGACCGTAGGATAGCTATGAGATCAAATATAATTGTTGTAAGGTTGAGCTAAAAATTGTAGGTTAGTGTTCTTTCATAGAACATACTTTTTGAGTTTATTTGAGGTGGTTTTAAATTAGAATAAACTTTGATATTTAAACTCTTTCAAACCTGAGTGTGTCAATATAGCTAGCGTAAGAACATCGATTTTGAACTCTGTCACTTAGTTCCTTTTGAAGTTTGAAGAGTCAAATGCACGAATTGGGAGGGATTAAGAAATAAATTTGCAATTCTCTTTAGCTTGTCTTATATGTCTCAAGGATTGGAGTTAGTCTTGCTGGGATTCACATATCCATTTACTTAGATTAAGATTAAAATGATTTTGATATGAATTAGTCTTCGCTAGATTGAGATTTCTATTACTTAGAATAAGATTGATATCATTTCGAATAGTAAGAAGTCTTGTTTGATGTGAGATTTCTATTACTTTTATTAAAAGTAATATCGTTCGAATAGTACACGTTATTTCTTATATTGAGATTTCCATTATTTAGATTGAGATTAAAATGTTTGAATAGTAGTTTGTCTTATTGAAGATTCCCATTGAATTCGTTTGAATGGTAATTTATATTGTTTAGGTTGTAATAAGTATTGCTCAAATAGTAGTTATAATTAGTCTCATTTGGATTTTGATTGGTATTGTTGAAACATTGATTGGTATTGCTTGAGCATGTTTTTATCATGTTTTTATCAGTAGATTAGTTTCAAACTAAGAACATAAATTTCATACTTAATTTTAGGGACATATTTCAAATTTCATGATGTTAGTTTAAGTTAGATTCTCTGATCCCGCATTACCTGGGCTCGTGCCTCGAAGATTAAGAGTCCCGGATTGATAATTTAATGTGGGAATTATAATACATATAATTTCCCCAGCACATATATAAAAAAAATAAATAAACATGTAATTTACCAAAGAAAACTTCTAATCTTGGATACTCATGTGTGGTGTAAGAACATATTCCATTGAATGTAAAACTCCTTTATATTGCGATGAGTCCTCATACATCATATACATGTATCCCTTCCCATAATTCCTTCAATTCATCTACTAATGGTTGTAAGTAGACATCTATATTCTTTACTTGTATTCTACGAGGGACTATGAGAGCCAACACAAGATGTTCATTCTTCATGGAAAACCGCAGGGGGGTATCGTTATTGATCACTACTATAGGAAAACCATAATAGTTGGTTTTTTTTAGGCAATATGGGTTAATTCCATCCATAGCTATGCTGATTCATACACTTCACACTTCATCCTTGAATTTTTCCTACCATTTATCATCTATATGCTTCATGGCTATTGAATCTATTGGGATTTGCATAACTCCCGACTCACTTCTATGTGAGGCATGCCATCCCTATAGCATGGCTAATTCTTTGCAATGAAAGAGACTTTGAATCATTTGGATTATAGGCATGTGCCTAAATATATTATGAGGAGGACCATGTGATTTACTCTTTTTTTTTATGGTACTTTTCATGCCCACAATTTAGACATACCTTTTTGTCTACATATTCTCCTCTATATAGAATAAAATTATTCAAAAATGCATGATATGATATATACTCAACACCCAACATTTTGAACAACTTATTTGCCTCTTCATAGCTACCGGACAAGAATTATCACTAGGAATAACCTTATATTTGAATAACATGCAAATGGTGGGAAATATAAAGGTGCAATGTCAATATTTAACGTTCATAAAATTGACCATTTTTAATGTTTATTGTGAGACAATATTTCTCAAAATACAAGGGACTTGTTCATGATCCATTACCTCAATATTGGTGAGAAAAATGCATTCGACATGCAAAATCTTTCTTTCACGTTGTATAGTAACATCATTTTCCCCAACAGAGGGTTGGTAGAAGCAAATTTCAAGATTTCGAAAAAGGTATTAGTGATATGAGCATCGTTCCCTAGCTTATCATTATGGAATCCATCTACAAACATTGTCTCAATGATAGTCATACCTTCTAAGAAGGCATGCATACCAACCTCTATTTGATTACCTCCATTTCCAACTTATGATGGAAAACTACTATTGTTGTAGTCATTCCTAATTGGTGGATCTAGACATAGGGGAATTGAATAGATGGTTGATTCAACCATTCTTGGTATGCTTCCTTTTCGAGTTTTTCTCTTAGTGCAGCCTTCTCTCGATTTGACATTGTAGTGGGGTGCACCGGAAGATTGTAAGTGGGTCACTCATCATCACTAGAATCCTAATTTTAAAGACATTGAACATTAGTACACCCATGATATTGGTAAGCATATTGGAATTGATTTGTTGGAAATACATTATACAACATAATTATTATGATTGCTGACCTTAGATTTCAAATTTAAGATGGCATGTTATAATTTGTAGGGTAAAGTGGTTTTCCATTTTCATCTACCAACTGCTTGTGGTATGCTACTCGTTTTAAGAGCTTCCGATGTTTTTGAGCTCGTGGAATGTTTTCTGCATTTGAACTCTATTTGGAATTAGGATTTTGAAAATTTGGATACATTTTTCTTTAATTTGACATGGATAAAAAAAGTCAATTAGATAATTGAAATGTAAATAAAATTTGAACTTACTAGAGATGGAAAGGGAGAAACTGGCAAAGAAATATGAGAAATATGGAATGAACTATAATTTGAAGAATTGGTCATTTGATATTATGATATTTTCTCCCCGCATTTGAGAAAAATAAACAATAAATTTTTGTATACATAGCTAAAATTAATTTCGAGAACAATACCACAATCTGAATTTCAATATAATTTTCAGACCATTTTTTAAGAATAAGGAAAATTTAAATGTAAAATGTATACTATGAAGTAATGTAACTTGTGTGAATACACCCTAAAGGGTATTTTGAGATAAATATGCCATTTTATGTGAAAATAAAAATTCAGATAACTTTCAAAGCATACCAGTGCTCTTGTATAACTAACTTTTCCAATGCATTTAAATAATAACCACACCAATGTGTTCAAATAATAACTGCACTGGTATCTGGGATTTCAAAAGTAAAAAATAAATAAATAAATAAATCTATCATATCGCTGCGTTAAAAAAATTTAGCACACAGATAAGTTATCACAATTGGTGCACATTAATAATAAAGACATTAGTTATTTTTACTATGAAACATACCAATGTTATGAAAAACTAGAAAAAAAAAGTGCGACTTTGTTTTTCTCAAATTGAAGAATGAGTGGTAATTGATTTTTTGAAATCTAATTTCATAATGTATTTTAAATAGTAAGCTATTGACTATTTCATTAATTTTCCCAAATTTTTAAGGGAGAGATTTACAGGAGAGACATACTCGGAGAAATGTGGAGCAAACAAATCCCTTATAACAACATAACTACTTAAAAGACCAGAGTTTGAAAGGTATGGTGATTCACTCAAAACTATGCATAGTAAATTTTTAATTTTTGTTGTTTTATTTTACTAATTTATAATTTATATTATATTTAATTAAATTCAGAAAATAAAGTAAAAAGCTTACATAGTAAAATTTTAGTATTGATTTTATTAATAAAAAAAATTACAATCTCTTCTCCTATATAGATTTAATTAAACTATAGAAAAAAACAAAAAAATCAATACTTACCTTAAACCCTTTCTTCTTCTTGCTTTTGTGAATATAAAATTTCACCTTAGGGTTTAACTCCCTCTACCACTTCACAACAAGGCCTTTTGATTTTAGGCATTTTTTGCTTTAATGGGTTTGTGATACTATATATAAGGTGTTCGAGATGTAATGCATGGTTGTCACTTACTGAATCAGATCCAACCTTGTCAGCCCTGTCCATTTTTTTAAAAGACAAATTTTGTCTATCACTATGCTCTATGTAATATAACACAATGATGCACCTCTCACAAATAACACCATTAAATCCAAAGAACTTGTGTTTAATTTTGTATGTTTTCATTTTTTACTGTCATGGTGGTCCTTTTATTGTTACATATCAATCCGTAATAATTTAAAATTATTTAAAAAATATTTTCACTTTCGATTCTCAATAATTAAAAGCGTCGATGCGTTTATAAATTAAATGCACTAGTGCCTTTATGCACATAAGTGCATTGATTATCGAAACTCTTTTCGGCTGACAATTATGTGATTTATTTATAAGAATTTATTTTATGGATTTTGTATTGAATGGTATACATTGTATATTAATAAAATACTGTTTGAGAAGAGGTAAAGTAACAAAAATACTCATCAACACAATGATAAAACATCTAAAAAAGAAAAAAAGGGAAGTTCTTTGTAAATTCTTCCCAAATAATGAATCTCGATAAGATTATTTTTTATCTAAGTGAAAAAGAGCATACAAACATAATGATGAATCAGGTGAATCAAAAAATATTATTAAATATGAGTTTTCTTAATTAATTTACATTAATAGTATACTTAAGAATATTAGATAACATGTTTCAAACAATCTATTAATTCACATATGTTTAATGTTCTATAGGGACCAATAATGAAGGAAAAGAATGTCATTCTAAGAAAAAGAAATTATAGAACATGTAAATGACGACGAATTAGTCCTTAGCTCATTGGGTGTGGTGTTGGATGTTAATGAAAGGGGGGCGGGGGGAAATTTTACAAAACTATGAGGGATACAGTGGAACAAACATATAGACTTACTTTCCACATACAATACAAAAATAAATCCAATGAGCTAAAGGACCAAGTTATATTTAAACTACAAGAAGTGTTTCCAGAGAAATGGTTAATGTGACTTGTCAGATGTGCAATAGAAAAAATGTACACCAATGAAAAATAATCATTAAAAAAGTAATAGTCCTAATTTTAAAATTATTTTCTAGAATTATATGTATATATTACTACAAAGAATTCATCTATTAATATCACTTTTGTTATATTTAGATTTTATATATCAATATAAAAATAGTTTATTACTTTTTCAGGAAGATTATGAATACCTTGAAGGATCAATGGGCTAATATATGAAACATGCAAGTAGGAATGTCCAAAAAGGTGTAAAAGGAGATGGCCAAAGAAATGGACAAAATTGCATCACATGATGAGATATTTGAACAAAAACATGCTTCAAATGTGTCTAATAATTGAACTTGTCTATTAGGTACATATAAATAAATAATTTAGCATTAAATATTAATTTTCAAGTATTTTCTTGTAGAAAAGAAAACAAAATGGAACCCATTCAACACATAAGACATGATGATAAGGAAGAAAAAGTTTGATATCAAAGTTTGTGAGTAACTGTTAATATTTCATTATAAAAACTTAAGATTTCATTTCTGTATATTTTGAGTTTTTTACAACAACTTTCGTTGAAGGTATTCAAATAGATGCTAACATCCAAGGAAGTGACAACGAAAGAATTGATTGACATTGGGTTAAATATGGGTTGTGAGTACATGTTGTCACATAAAAAAATAATTGTGGAATCTGTAAGTATCTATGTTGTTTTACTTCTTTGAGTTTATAATTAATAGAAAAAAATACTTCATATTAAATTTATGATTTATTATGGGGTACAAAACATGCAGGAAACAAAGTATGGAACTGTGCCAACAAAATAATTGTTGAAAGAAGGCATGATATTTGGTTTTGAAAGAATGTGTATAGTTTAGGACTCAATTCTTGCTATAGTAAATTTATTTTCAATTTACATTGATGCATATTATTTATTTCAATTTTCAAAATTCTCACCAATGTAGACACACTCGTTATAGTTTATTTTTATGTTTGTATATGAATCCTGAAGAAGATGAAAAAAATCGATGCAATAATAAAAAAGTTCATCCCGATAACCCAAGTCACATAAGTAGCTCTAGCACTCGCAACAATTCCTGTGAAGAATGATGATCTATTTTTATATCAATGAAAGTTATTGTATTTTTTGAAATATTTGTCTGTGAAGATTAGGTTTTATTTAATGTAATGGACATAGTGTCCCAATTTAAAGACAAGGGGTTACCAATAACTATCCCATTTTTTGTGAGAAAGAGCCTGTTATTCATATATAATAAAATACATTTTATTTATTCTATTGCATTGTCTAATATCATTGTGAAATGTTACACCACTGATTAAATATATGGATGATTAAATATTATAATGAATATATGTGAAATATAATGATACAACAAATTATTACAAACATCATATACAAATCAAATAATCAAAATTTAATTTATATGAATATTGTTATAAGATATATGTCGATTTTTTTATTAATAACATATTTAAAAAATCACAATAATTGCATTATCAGAGGTCAATATTCCTAAAAAAGGGAAAATAGATACTGAGATATCATATGTTAATGCGCACCACTCTGAATACGCGTTCCTCAACAAGAAGATTTATAATAATTAAAAGTGGTATCCTAGTGCGTTCGTACATACAAATCCCAGTTCATGGGTAAACTTAATACACACCGGGAAGATATACATTTCATGCACCAGTGTGATTCACCTTTAAGACACCAATGCATTATTATTGTTAATGCAACAGTGTGTTAGATTACATAAAAAAATTGTACTGCAATATTTTTTTCCTACCCTAGTGCCTTTTGTTAAAAGTACAACACTGTGAATTTTGCAAACATATAAGAACTAGGGCATTATACTTTTCAAGCATTGGTACTGTTTACATTTAATGCCTTAGTGCATGGTATCATATATTGTACAACTCGATGCATTGTTATTATTAAAGCACTGGTGCTTTCATAAAACCAACACCTCGGTGCTCCAAGATATTGTTTCCAACCCCGATGCTATTATTTAAATTAACATAATTGATTCTTTTATATTAGTAGTGCATCGATTCTTTTGTACAACTCATTAGCATTGGTGCATTGTTACGCATAATGAACCAATGCATTGGAGAAGATAAAAGCACTAGCGTTGCAATATGTCTTTGACTTCCCTCGTAACCTTTCTTAGAAGTACTACCCAGGGCATTTTTAGAAGACATAAGGATTGAGGTGGTATACGTTTGAGGCACCAATATTGTTTGCATTCAATGATCGGTTGCATGGTATCATAGATTGTATGAGCCAATGCATTTTTATTATTAAAGCATTGGTTCTTTTATAAATTTAACACACTAGTGCTCCAAATGTTTGTTTCTAGTCTCATTTTTTTATTTAAATTTATAGCACCTGTGCTTTTATATTTGTAGCACATAGGCGCAGTTTGTCTAGTAAGCGCACCGCTATGAAAACATTTGCTAAAACCTCTAGCCACCTAATTTTATTAGTTGTGATGAATTTTTGTTATCATCTTAGTTAAAAAATCCACCACCACAAATATATGTTGTAGAAGAGTTTTTTTAACAATTGTTTCAAATTTTATAACACTAACAACCTTCGTTATAACCTCTATAGAAGGTATTTTCCTTGTAGTGACCAAAACTAGCCATGCTCCAAAGGGTCAGAGAAGAAATGATGGAGACCCTCAATATGTTGGCCATTAGATATATTTATCAACTCAATTGTGAAGACATCAAAATAGTGTACGAAAACATTCTAGAGATGCTATAAAAAGAGGTTGATCCAGTTAGCTTTGGTAAGTTCTTTATCGTCCACTTCAACCATTAAGAATGAAATAGGAGGTATGCTCACATATTTTAAAAGTAATATCTTACACACATTTTCCATATAGATGGATTCACTACAGATTAAGAAAAAACAAGAGGAAGCATAAATGATATTAGCCATATTCTACCTTAGGTGCACTAAGAGGCATCATAGAAATGAGTTCCCATTAAATGTTATAGAAATATGTTTATGTGTGAAGAGAACCACTCAATTAATAAATTTCCATCTCTTACAGGTTTGAAAGTGATGTACCATGGTGCAATAGGAGGCAAGGAGCAACTCTATCGTGTTAACTAGAAAAGGCCATAATCGCCTAGACCATATCAACAATGTATTAAATATCCGCCCTCTTTCAATACAAGTTATAATGCACCATTTCAACATTGGTATCCACCTAGCACATCACCTCGGTATATGCCTACTCCAATGTCCTATTCTCCCCAACCTACCATTTCTCTTTTTCATCCATACTAGTACCAACCTCCTTAATGGGGTAATCCACAATTATGTTGGAAGCCTTAGACATCCCAACCACTTCCCCTAAATCACCCTCCTCCTCCTGAACCACAATTAACCAAAAAAAATCTAATGAAATGGCCACAAATTCTTGCTCAACCAAATATAAACCCCAACAATAAGCAGGCCCAACCAATTTATAGTGGAGAGACATCTTATATTATATATGCTATAGAAATTCAAGAAATCAACGTCATCTCTAGGAAGTTACTTCCTAATGGTAACCTTCCTTACCTAACAGAAAATGTTGAAGAAGATAAAGGAGACCTCACTCTATTATGAAACTAGCTCATAAAAATATAGAAATATAAATCAACGCCTTAGAATTCAACCTCTTTGAGGGGGAAGCCTCCTTTACATTACACAAATGAAAAATTCTTGGATGATACAAATGACAAGACCTCCTTTCTATATATTGGAGTTAAAGGGGTCATAATATAACAGAGCTGCCATAACATTAATGTAAGGGCACCAATATAACAATATGGGCTTCTATTGGAATCAATATAATACAATTATGGGGACTACATGGGAACAACAATATAATAAGGGGATTGTACTAATAACAATAAGGGGTTACACTAGTAGTATAGGGAACTAACATGCCCCTCTCCTTCCAAAAGTGTTGTCCTCAATGCTTGAGTAGTTTTGGATGCTTCTGTATAAAATTATTGTCCTTTCATGTGGAATCTTCAGTGGGTAAGTCTTCCACTTGATGATATTTTCTAAAATTGATCGATTTCAAAGCTATCAACTTCTCGGCTCTGTGAATCCTTTAGGTTCCAATATGATTTTTCCTTCCTTGTCAAGTTCTGCAATATTGTTGGAACTGGGATCTTCAGAAACTTTTGAAGGAGTTCCCACCCTACTTCGTCGTTCTTTCATTCATCCCTTGCTTTGCTTATTAAATTTGGTTGGATAATTATACCAACCTCTACCATTTCTGCAACCATATGTTCAATTTCACTCCTTTGGGCATATGGATATCTATAAGGCTTGGCGTTTGGAGGAACACTTCCTAGAATCAAATGAATAGCATGATCATGATCATGAATACATGGGAGACCTTTGGGGGTCTCAAATACCTTGGAATTATTGTCCAATACTTTTTGGAGATCTGGAGAAATAGATTATTTCAATGTGGGAACCATTACCAAACATAATTATGCAATTACACGTCATTGTTCTTTCTTTAGAAGCCTTGTCATTCCGTTAGAGCTGATTATATTTCTTGGTTTCCCTGTGATACCCCTTAGTTCAACTTCCTTTCCTTCCGAAGAAAATTTCATGAAAATTAGTTCTTGAAACTTAAAAGCTATTGTACCCAAGGATTGTAGCCATTGGACTCCTAGTACAGCATCAGGACTACCCATTGGAATCGAAATCATTGGGCTATTCAATACATATTCTCCCATGGATAGCTTGATATTATGGCACTTTCCAGAGAAATTTATGGTTCCTCCAATTACAACTGTCACTTCACACTATGGTACTAGATATACGAATCAATTCAATTCCTTGGATATATTACAATGAATAAAATTATGGGTACTACCTGAATCAATCAACACTATTACCTTTTTCTTCTTGATATGTCCTTCTATCTTTATAGTTTGAGGAGTGGTAATTCCAACCAATTCATTTCTTCTTTCTATGGGGTTGGTTCCTAGTGAGTATCCTTTTCTTTTGATGTTTCTTGATATTTTCTTCCTGATATTTCACTGCTTGAACCTTCTTCTTCTTGATATGTCCTTCTATATTAAGAGATTGAAGAGTGGTAATTCCAACTAATGCATTACAAGATATGGTCGGATTCATTTCTTCTTTCTCTAGGGTTGGTTCTTAGTGAGTATCCTTTTCTTTTGATGTTTCTTAATACTTTTCTTCTTGATATTTCACCACTTGAACCTTCTTCTTCTTGATATGTCCTTCTATCTTGAGATTTTAAGGAGTGGTAATTCCTACCATTGCAATACAAGATATGGTCGGATCCCGTTTTTCTTTCTCTAGGGTTGGTTCCCAGTGTATATCCTCTTCTTTTGACATTTGTTGATCCTTTTCATCATTAGGAGGCCTTTCTTACAGCATCTTTGTCCCACCTTCCCTCAAACCTTGAATGTCTTTCTTCAAATCTTCCATGCCTTTCTTATAATATGCTTTCATACCCTTGATATCATCTTCCATGGCACAGGAAAAACTATTTATCTTTCACTTCTCTAGAATATCATTTACCCTTATATTCAATTTTTGAAAGTCCTCAATGTGCTCTTCCATTAAACCCTTTTCTTTGAGATTTAGCAATTGGCTAAAGAAGGTGTTGCTCTTGGTATCCTCATAATGTGCTATCATTTCCTCCGTGAAAATTGATCACGTGACAAGTTGTTTATGAGAACAAAGCTGTTTATACCACAAAAATTGATTCGGTTCTAAATAATTAGATGAAATAGATACCTTTTGTAACTCTGGTACACCATGTAGATCAAAATATTTCTCCATCTGTAGTATCCAATTTACCAGATCCTTGCCATCAAACTTCCTCATCTTAATTTTTCTTGATTTTAGGAGCTCGATCTTGAAACAATTGTAACTTTGTAATTTCGT